>SKCR01032965.1:0-59579 GCA_019454045.1 Zanthoxylum bungeanum
CTATCAACATCATGGAATCTCCCATACTTCAAAACACCTCAGATTCACATTACTCACCTATACATATACCTATATGAACAACATACTTTTAACTTAATGTACCTGTACACAAAATATATATAAATATCATACAAACATGTTTCGATAATCTGAAATCATCAACATCAATCAAAATCATAGCATATCATACCATATAATATTAATCCAATCAAATAACAAACATGACTTATATGCTCTATATGCAACAAAAACTTACTCAGACAATCAAATACCCTGTAGCAGCAGTCACCGACACCCTAACCTTTGCTCTGATACCACAACTGTAACACCCCGCCAGAGGCAGGATGCTACCGGCAGGAGACAGGATTGACCCATCTCCATAAGCCTCTGAAACAACTGAAAAATTCGGCATGATGTATCCTAAAAACTGGATAACCTGGATCGCAGTCCAGCATCAAAGGCAATCCAAGAAAACATCAAAACAATAAAAGGACCTCAGGTCCAAATAAAACTAATCAAAAACCACAACCTAAGGGCTTTGTGCCCACATCATCTATCAACACTCAAGGGCTCTGTGCCCACAACATCACATGCAATCAAAACTTTAAATTATTAATACAAACCACTTGCTCAGTACAATAAAATAAAACAATAATTCAAATATCATAATCCTCTAAAACACTTCCCAAGACACTTGCGAGGGTGACTGCCGCTTGGGTAATCCACGTCTCGAGAATGACTTCCAAAGCCGATAAGATGGACAAATCTACAATTCATCCTGCAAAACTGGCAAACTGGTTTGGTGTGAGTTTTAAAACTCAGTAAGTAACTCTGCTAGTAACACAACAAACAAGTCAAACATATCAGCCGTTTATCAGATTTACTAAGTTACTTTAAATTCGAATTTATTAATTTGTTATTATTCCTTATTCTTAACACTTATCAAAGTTCCACATTTTCATGTTATCATATGTGCTAATCTAATAGCTAACGCCTAAAGTATACAAAGCAAATCGTATATATCTACACTTTTATCACAATAGCCTAACTTTGAAATATCATCAAATCGCTATGTTAAATAAACTTTTCTCAATACCAAATCAAGCCTTTCTTAACTTCCTTTAATTACAACATTACTACCATGACTTAACAATCGAGATTCAAATACATTTACACATACCTTATCACACCTCTCTCATATCCATGCCAAAAAAAATGATTCTAAAGTTCTTATACACATACTTGCATACCAATACAGCTTAACAAACGCACTTTATAACATCCAACACACATTAGTTTCCAAATTCATTACTTAATTTCACATAAGCATTCGTTATCCATATAATCAACGAGCTCCATCAAACACGTACATACACACAGTCACACACCAATCATCATACAACTAGTCATGACGCAAACTTAACAACGAATACATTACAAGGCGTACAATCAAGCAATACATACATATCATGGCACACCAAGTTTGTCACATAACTTTTCATACATAAGCACATTCATAACAAGCATTCCAAAACACGACTCGAACCCTCACGTAAAAACATATGTATACACCTCTTATACCAAATTCAAATGTCATACCTTTAATAACTCTTATAGCTTTTCCTTTATCGATCAAACATAATCATTCAGGCTCTCTATCTAGGAACATATTATATAACATCTTTATCAACTGAACATATATAGTTACTTCCTTACAATTATTATTCTTTAAGCTTTAGTCTCATTCCCTAGGGTGTAGTTTCTACATCCCCCAAACCCAAGTTTCGCTAAATTATATTCATAAACATTACCTTATTCGTATGCTCTGTCTATATATATATATAAACACTGGTCTTTACCTACATAAGCACCTCTTTATGTCTATATGTTCATACACCTGTTTATTTCTACTACATTATCTTTATATATGTGTGTAAACATAGGTTTCATGCTTATAACTATGTACAACTTTATTTTATTACTATCTTCGGACAACGATAAATTTCTTAAGTACTCGAGGCATGAGTTACTTACCTGGCTTCGCGAGCACCGAAGATCCTAGTCAAGTCTGTCAAAATAGATGACGAAAAGCCGTCAGACACACGACTTACGAAGTTCTCGACCAAACTACTATAAAATTCAGAATCTCTTCAAAAAGATCAAAATCATCTCCGATTACAATACATTCAGTTTCAGTAATCTTATAACATCATTACAATCTATTCCAAGCCACTAGTTCACTTAAATTCCTGATTTTACGCGTTCTTAGAAAATCTTCCGAAAAAGTTTCCGCAAACGCTACGGAAAGGTCTCGAACCCTCCGAACCATCCCGGATTTACCCAAACATGTTCGTAATATCAAAAATAACTCATAACTATTATCAAAACCAAAATACATCTTTATACGCAAAAACTCACTTTTCCCAAAACTTACATATTCTATCGGATCGAGCAAATCTAATCTGTTTCTCCCCGGATTGAACCACATTTATCATTTTAACATATTAAAACATATCCAATTCATTTTATGCTAATTCGCTACCCTACGGAACTACTGGAAACATCCGAATATAAAACTATAAACTTTAAAATGACGAATTCTAAACGGAGAGTCGTACCGAAATTCCGAGGCCATATTCGGACTCCCGACGGCCATACGAACGCGCTGGTGCGATCGGAATTCCGATCGGATTACTGTTCACATCGGGTTACTATTCATCCGCCGCTTTCTTCCTCGTTCACGTGCAACCGGCCGCTTTTCGGCGAATCGTCTCCGCACACTCGTAGTACTCTCCGAGAGCTTCGATTTGGTAGGTGACACGGCTCGTGAAACGAACCGACGAGCCGGGATCGGACAACCCATTGCCGCGACCATTTCTTCCTCTTTCCCGCCGATTCTGGCGTCCACAGCACCGACGCCGGCCACCGGCGTGCTGCCCATTGCCGGACGATCAAAACCCCGCCGGTGCGCCGCCCCAACTCGGCCAGATCATCGCCGGCGTTCTCTCTCTCTCTCTCACGCGTATTCACGTGTTTCCCCTTTTTTTTTTTTTTTTTGCTGAGTACAACAATAATAATAAACAATCATAATAACACAAATATCATAAACCGAAAATGACTAAAATGCCCCCATGAGGAAGGGTATTTTCGGTAATCATCGATTTTGAGGCCCTTCTAGCACGATTTTCGAAAAAAGTTCAACACGAAAGTTGTCCGTCTCGGAAAAATGAGTCCTCTGGTTCAAGAATCAGCTCGATCGGAGTTTGTTTGCAAACTTTATGGCCGAAACAAGAATCTTTTACTCGTAGAACAATGAAAACGGAAATCGCGTAATCGGCTCTCGAAACCACACGTTTTCCAATGCGACGAAACTTCACTTAACAAAATATTACCACAAATTCTCCAACACATAAACCATGATTTTCAATTACCATCACGTTCTAAATCCTTGACTTTAATTCGAAAACTTTCTCGCACTGTTACGAAAAAAAAACTCGGGATATTACATCCTCCCCTCCTTATAAAAATTTCGTCCTCGAAATTTCTGTCTTTATATCTGATCTTTCGGAACCAATCATTATACTTTACCATCTTGTCTGTATTCAGAAGTCACCATACTTAACACCTTTCAAAAGTTACATATTCCATACATCAATACGAATCATGCTATTTCAAAACAAAACACATCAAATCAAACATTTCATGTCTAAATCAAGCCAAACTTGTCATTTCAATTCACATCCATTCATGAGAACACTCTCAAGCTGTTTTCAAGCTCATCCATCAATAAAAAGAAAATAGAACACGGATTCTACGCAGCCAATCGAATACATCATCTGAAACAAGGAACATAACACATGTCCTTTACACGCAACACAATATCAAAACGAAAACTTATTACGAATCTCATACTATCTATTTCATCCATAATACAAAATGGAACTCATTCATTCACACATCATGTCATTCTACATCATATGTAAACGACATCAACATCAAAGTTTACATTCATACATATCCCATCGCACATATAACTTTGTATGGCTATCCACATAGCACACATAATCATCACTATATCCATAAGATCCATGTCTAACTATAAACTTACATACATACTCTTATAACGATATAAACTTTTATATCAACAAATACCTCTATCGTCACAACCAGAAGTGACAACCATAATACTCTTATGATGTTGATAGTCTGAAATCTGTCAATGTCTGCCATTATTCAAAATACATTTGGAAACATAAAACAATTTCTTTTTAAAAATCATTTCGAAAATGCATTTGAAAAACTCTTTTACTGTAAACAAAATCAATTTCAAAAATCCATCATCGTAAAAACCATATCGAGCATCCAGCATAACTCACTGGACGAAACATAAACGAGCGCCCAATGCCCAAATCGCGCGCACAGATCGGACAATGAACGAACCGATCCCCTGTTGACAGAGGGTTAGGTCGTACCATTTCTGATGGCTTAGACCCTACGATCACCCCGGCGGAAACATATGATGAGTTATAAAAAAAACACAAATGCATACACCAATCGTCGGGGCGGAAACATAACAATAACCGATCATCTCAGCAGAAACACATTTAGAAAACATTAACGATCGCTGAGACGGAAACATATAAATACATCATATATGTAAAATATCAAAAGTAATGTCCAAGGCATCAAATCAAAATGCAATTAATTTGAAATCTTCTTCTTCCCAAAACATAAATTTGAATAAATCGTAAATGAGTCTTTGATGCAATATTTTCAAAATAATACCGATCGTCCACTGCTCAGTCGCGCGCAAAGACTGGACAGTGTACGTACCATGTCGACAGGGTAATGGGCCAGCCATTTTCCGATGGTCTGGACCCGTAACGATCGCCCTGGTGGCCAACCCGGAACGTAACATAACCGATCACCACGGAGGGTCAAAACATAAAATCACCAAGCACCGTGGCGGAAACAAATTTTCGAGCGTCTCGGCGGAAACAAATTTTACAGTCTAAAAATATCAAAATCATTTTCGAGCACCGAGACGGAAACATATTAATAGATCTTAAATCATGAAAACTCAAATCAAACGTCGAGGCAGAAACATTTTCTTTATCCTTTATAATCAAAATCAAAACCTCCGAAAACTTTCTTTCTTCCTTCTTTTCTTTTTCTTTTCAAACTCTGTTATGCCAGAAATCAAATTCCAAGTTTTCAAAACATGATTCAAAATATCATTTCACAATTCAGACTATCAACATCATGGAATCTCCCATACTTCAAAACACCTCAGATTCACATTACTCACCTATACATATACCTATATGAACAACATACTTTTAACTTAATGTACCTGTACACAAATATATATATAAATATCATACAAACATGTTTCGATAATCTGAAATCATCATCGTCATTCAAAATCATAGCATATCATACCATATAACATTAATCCAATCAGATAACAAACATGACTTATATGCTCTATATGCAACAAAAACCTACTCAGACGATCAGATACCCTGTAGCAGCAGTCACCGACACCCTAACCTTTGCTCTGATACCACAATTGTAACACCCCGCCAGAGGCAGGATGCTACCGGCAGGAGACAGGATTGACCCATCTCCATAAGCCTCTGAAACAACTGAAAAATTCGGCATGATGTATCCTAAAAACTGGATAACCTGGATCGCAGTCCAGCATCAAAGGCAATCCAAGAAAACATCAAAACAATAAAAGGACCTCAGGTCCAAATAAAACTAATCAAAAACCACAACCTAAGGGCTCTGTGCCCACATCATCTATCAACACTCAAGGGCTCTGTGCCCACAACATCACATGCAATCAAAACTTTAAATTGTTAATACAAACCACGTGCTCAGTACGATAAAATAAAACAATAAATCAAATATCCTAATCTTCTAAAACATTTCCCAAGACACTTGCGAGGGTGACTGCCGCTTGAGTAATCCACGTCACGAGAATGACTTCCAAAGCCGATAAGATGGACCAATCTACAATTCATCCTGCAAAACTGGCAAACTGGTTTGGTGTGAGTTTTAAAACTCAGTAAGTAACTCTGCTAGTAACACAACAAACAAGTCAAACATATCAGCCGTTTATCAAATTTACTAAGTTACTTTAAATTCGAATTTATTAATTTGTTATTATTCCTTATTCTTAACACTTATCAAAGTTCCACATTTTCATGCTATCATATGTGCTAATCTAATAGCTAACGCCTAAAGTATACAAAGCAAATCGTATATATCTATACTTTTATCACAATAGCCTAACTTTGAAATATCATCAAATCGCTATGTTAAATAAACTTTTCTCAATACCAAATCAACCCTTTCTTGACTTCCTTTAATTACAACATTACTACAATGACTTAACAATCGAGATTCATATACATTTACACATACCTTATCACACCTCTCTTATATCCATGCCAAAAAAAAAATGATTCTAAAGTTCTTATACACATACCTGCATACCAATACAGCTTAACAAACGCACTTTATAACATCTAACACACATTAGTTTCCAAATTCATTACTTAATTTCACATAAGCATTCGTTATCCATATAATCAACGAGCTCCATCAAACACGTACATACACACAGTCACACACACAATCATCATACAACTAATCATGACGCAAACTTAACAACGAATACATTACAAGGCATACAATCAAGCAATACATACGTATCATGGCACACCAAGTTTGTCACACAACTTTTCATACATAAGCACATTCATAACAAGCATTCCAAAACACGACTCGAACCCTCACGTACAAACATATGTATACACCTCTTATTACCAAATTCAAATGTCATACCTTTAATAACTCTTATAGCTTTTCCTTTATTGATCAAACACAATCATTCAGGATCTCTATCAAGGAACATATGATATAACATCTTTATCAACTGAACATGTATAGTTACTTCCTTACAACTATTATTCTTTAAGCTTTAGTCCCATTCCCTAGGGTGTAGTTTCTACATCCCCCAAACCCAAGTTTCGCTAAATTATATTCATAAACATTACCTTATTCGTATGCTCTGTCTATATATATATATATAAACACTGGTCTTTACCTACATAAGCACCTCTTTATTTCTATATGTTCATACACCCGTTTATTTCTACTACATTATCTTTATATATGTGTGTAAACATAGGTTTCATGCTTATAACTATATACAACTTTATTTTATTACTATCTTCGGACAACGATAAATTTCCTAAGTACTCGAGGCATGAGTTACTTACCTGGCTTCGCGAGCACCGAAGATCCTAGTCAAGTCTGTCAAAATAGATGACGAAAAGCCGTCAGACACACGACTTACGAAGTTCTCGACCAAACTACTACAAAATTCAGAATCTCTTCAAAAAGATCAAAATCATCTCCGATTACAATACATTCAGTTTCAGTAATCTTAGAACATCATTACAATCTATTCCAAGCCACTAGTTCACTTAAATTCCTGATTCTACGCGTTCTTAGAAAATCTTCCGAAAAAGTTTCCGCAAACGCTACGGAAAGGTCTCGAACTCTCCGAACCATCCCGGATTTACCCAAACATGTTCGTAACATCAAAAATAACTCATAACTATTATCAAAACCAAAATACATCTTTATACGCAAAAACTCACTTTTCCCAAAACTTACATATTCTATCGGATCGAGCAAATCTAATCCGTTTCTCCCCGGATTCAACCACATTTATCGTTTTAACATATTAAAACATATCCAATTCATTTTATGCTAATTCGCTACACTACGGAACTACTGGAAACATCCGAATATAAAACTATAAACTTTAAAATGACGAATTCTAAACGGAGAGTCGTACCGAAATTCCGAGGCCATATTCGGACTCCCATCGGCCATACGAACGCGTTGGTGCGATCGGAATTCCGATCGGGATTACTGTTCACATCGGGTTACTATTCATCCGCCGCTTTCTTCCTCGTTTCACGTGCAACCGGCCGCTTTTCGGCGAATCCGTCTCCGCACACTCGTAGTACTCTCCGAGAGCTTCGATTTGGTAGGTGGCACGGCTCGTGAAACGAACCGACGAGCCGGGATCGGACAACCCATTGCCGCGACCATTTCTTCCTCTTTCCCGCCGATTCCGGCGTCCACAGCACCGACGCCGGCCACCGGCGTGCTGCCCATTGCCGGACGATCAAAACCCCGCCGGTGCGCCGCCCCAACTCCGGCCAGATCATCGCCGGCGCTTCTCTCTCTCTCTCTCACGCGTATTCACGAGTTTCCCCTTTTTTTTTTTTTTTTTTTGCTGAGTACAACAATAATAATAAACAATCATAATAACACAAATATCATAAACCGAAAATGACTAAAATGCCCCCATGAGGAAGGGTATTTTCGGTAATCATCGATTTTGAGGCATTTCTAGCACGATTTTCGAAAAAAGTTCAACACGAAAGTTGTCCGTCTCGGAAAAATGAGTCCTCTGGTTCAGAATCAGCTCGATCGGAGTTTGTTTGCAAACTTATGGCCGAAACAAGAATCTTTTACTCGTAGAATAATGAAAACGGAAATCGCGTAATCGGCTCTCGAAACCACGCATTTTCCAATGCGACGAAACTTCACTTAACAAAATATTACCACAAATTCTCCAACACATAAACCATGATTTTCAATTACCATCACGTTCTAAATCCTTGACTTTAATTCGAAAACTTTCTCGCACTGTTACGAAAAAAAAACTCGGGATACCTACCGGTAAAAAAAAAAAAAAAAATCAATTTACATTAAAAATTGGAATTTTTCTTAATTTAAAACCCTTAATTTTGAGTTAAATTAAGGGACCCCAGCCTGCTTTTCTTAGGGCCAGCCTTGATAATAATGTACTCAAGCCATTTCAAAGTTGAATTCAAAGCTTGTCCAAGTGAACATAAAAACTCCTTAATTCATTACAATTTAATCAAATAAGTTTTGGCACAGAATTTGCCAATATTTAAAACACAACACTTCTACATAATCAATATTATAAATACAATTAACATTCATGCTCGAAAACTAACTCCAACATCTCTGACTATCCACCTTGCAATATTTCTACCATTTGTTATCATAAAAGTGGTATATGCATGTTTTCTTCTGGATGGTCTAAGCCGTGTTGATTTTAGGGTTACATAAATCTGAAAGGAAGAAATTGCAGATAGATCTGTGAAATTCAAGTTGGACTTTCATTTCTTTTTGTTTAGAATGCCTCTTTCATTATTGGGAATCATTAATGCCACGAGAGATCCTGGAAGTTGTGGTGTGTGTTAATGTTATATCATTCCGAATGCAACATGTTTAAACTCAAGTCAACAACGTGAAAATTTATGAAGAAAATGTGTATAAATATTTGCTTAAATTAGAATTACAATGAAAAGCCTTTATATAGGTATTATACACAATTACCATAATAAATACACAACTACTATATTAAACACAACTACCATCTACACTCTACACAACTCAACTACACAACTACTAAAAACACAACACACAACTAACACCCCCATCAAACTCAAGGTGGTTTAGACGAAACCAAATTGAGTTGGAAATAAGTGTAGTGTAACGTCCCGAAGAAAGGATTTGGTGAAGACATCAACTAGCTGATTAGTGGATTTGAGAAACTTCAAGGAAATAGTGTCACAAACAACGTGTTGGCGAATGAAATGAAAATAGATCTCAATGTGTTTGGTGCGCTCATGAAAATTATCATTATGTGCTATTTCAATAGCACTTTTGTTGTCTCAGTAATGAGTAAGAGACGATTGTCGAGGGACTCTCATATCTTCTAGGAGCCAACGTAACCATAGAAGTTCAGCTGTAGTAGCAGAAATAGCTCTATATTCAGCCTCAGTACTCGAGCGGACAACCAATGTATGTTTCTTGCTGCTCCAAGAAATAAATGAGTCACCAAGAAAAATACAGTAACCCGTAGTTGATCGATGATCAGTAGGGTCTCCTGCCCAGTCAGAATCCAAATAGGCTCGAAGAACCGATGATAAAGTAGCAGAAAAATGGAGACCAGTAAAGAGAGTTCCTTTAACATAACGAATTATGCGAAGCACTGTAGCATAATGAGTAGAACGGGGAGCGGTTATGACTGGCTGACAATGCGAACTGCATAAGAAATGTCTAGTCGAGTGACTGTAAGATAAATGAGGCTTCCAACCAATTGTCTGTAGAGAGTATGATCATCAAGAGGAGTGTTATCTTCATCTATAGGTGTAAGACAAATATTATACGCAATTGGAGTTGGAACCGTCTTGCTATCTGTAAGGCCAGCTCGAGAAAGAAGATCAGAGGCATACTTGGCTTGCGAGAGATGATAACAATCATCAGAACAAATGAACTCAAGGCCTAAAAAATAACTCAAAGGACCAAGATCTTTCATTTCAAATTATTGACTAAGAGTCTGCTTGAGATCTGCCATGCCTGAAATATCATCTCTAGTAATAATCATATCATCAACATAAAGAAGTAATATCACAGTACCCTACCCTTTTCGGATTTTCGAAGAAGTAAAGCCAAATCATGTGGACTGAAGGTGAACCCAATCTGACTGACAACGGTACAGAATTTGGAAAATCATGCAAGAGAAGCTTGCTTCAAACCATATAAGGCACGTCGCAGATGACATACTATATTTGGTGGATGATCAAGACCTGGAGAGGCTTCATATAAGCATTTTCAATGAGATCACTATTGAGAAAAGCATTCTTGACATCCATATGAAACAGACTCCATTGCCGAGCAGCAGCAATAGCAAGCAGACTGCGAACTGAGTAAGAGGGGCAACATGAGCAAAAGTCTCCTTATAATCAATCCCATACCCTTGAACGAATTCTTTAGCAACAATACGAGCTTTATAATGCTCAATAGATCTATCTGAATGTGTTTTGATTTTGTAAACCCATTTGCATCCCACTGGATTTTTTTCAGGAGGAAGATTAACCAAGTCCAAAATACCGGTATTTGTTAATGTATGTAATTTATCTTGCATAGCTTGCAGCCAATGAGGATTAGAAGAAGCCTCCCTGTAGGACTGAGGTTCATGCAAAGAAATAAGAGCTGAGAAACAATGATAATCTCGAAGGTAAGGGGGATGATTTCTTACTCGGGTATGATATGGTGGAGATGAGTCACCAATGGTCTCTGGTGTAGTATCTGCAGGAGAGGTATCATCAGAAACAGGCGGTGATGGAGGTTGGACATCTGTATGCTCATCATGAGTACCTGCATCAAGTGGAAACAACTTGATAGATGGATTAGTGAAAAATGGAAGAGGATTTGAAGGTGATACTGTGAACTTAGAAAGAGAGGAGAACATAACGTGTTCCCAGAAAATAACATGACGAGAGATGCGAAGTTTCTTTGACACGGGATCCCAACAACGATACCATTTGTGTTGAATACCATATCCTAAGAAACAACAAAGTCTGGAACGAGGTTCTACCTTGCGATGCTCTATGGGAGGAAGAAGAATAAAACAAACACTCCCAAAAACCTTGAGAAAATCATAAGGAGGGGACACACCATAAAGGCACTCATAAGGAGACAAATTATGTTTCGTGACTGAAGAAGGAACACGATTAATAATATAAACAACCGTAAGGGCAGCTTAACCCTAAAAATATTCAGGACAAGAGGATGAAATGAGCATAGATCAAGTGGAATCTAAAATATGATGATGTTTTCGTTCGGCTCGTCCATTTTGTTGAGAGGTATATGGGCAGGATCGTTATGAAATGGTTCATTGGGCTTTTAAAAATTATTGAATCTTTGAGTCAAGATATTCCTTGGCATTGTCGGTCCTCAAAATTTTGATAGTTTTGGAAAATTATGTTTTGATCATGTTTGCAAAGTCAATATAAATTTGAGGTAGTTCAAAACGTTGTTTCATAAGAAAGATCAATGTAAATCAAGAATAGTTATAAATAAACAAGACAAAATATTTATATCCTCCCATAGTGGCTGTAGGTGAAGGTTCTCATACATAAGAGTGGACCAAATCAAATGGGGCAACAAAATTATGTTTATATTATGTTGAAAGGATAAAACTGGTTATTTTTCAAGTTGAAACGATACACAATAGAAAGGTTGATCTTAAAGAGAACCTAGTGACTATTAGAAATTAAATGGTGAAGTTTATTTATCGAGGCATGACCAAGACGCATATGCCACAAGTGAAGAGAAGATGGAGTAGATACAATACATAGCTGGGAAAAACGATTTGAAGGAAGATGCAGAGAGGTGAGTTCAAATAAAAGTCCAATTCTACGGCCATTAGGTGAGTTCAAACAAAAATTATGTTTTGTCCCAAGAATCCATCTCGTCTGCGGATCTTACACACGACAACCATTAGTGGAGAATATTAATTCTAATCCAAGTTCACATAGTTGACCAACAGAAATAAGGTTGAATGTAAGTTAGAGAATAAGAAATGTATTTGGTAATGTGAGTGTAGATATTGATATGTGGCCAAACTGACTTACAAGCATTTGTGAGCTATCTACAATGAAAATTGGAGAAATATTTATGGTGGGAGAGGTGGAAGAAAATAATGGGGATTGAGAATTCATATGATTGCAACAACCAGAGTCAAAATACCAAGGAGAATTACCTGAATTAATAGATAAGGCAATAGAAGTACCGGGATGGGTGGAGAGTATTTGTCTAAGGAGTGTTTCTAAGTTATCAGTGGATGCAGGAGAGACAGTGACCTTAGAGGTAACAGCAACAATTGGAATTGCTATCTTGGAGGGCTGACTAGGTCTTGGGGGACGAGTGAGGCACTACTCAATGGAATGGCCAGACAGCTTATAGTAGCGACAATCCACCTTAGTGGGACAGTGAGAGGCAATATGGCCTATTTTCTTACATTTGTGACATTCAGTAAGACTACATTCAATCAGAGTATGACCAGATTTGTTGCAGGTACTAAAAAATTTACCTCCACCTTTTGAGAAATGTTTACCCGCGATGGAAAGCATAACATCATCGTGAGATGGCTTCAGTAAGTCGAAAGGAGTTTCATCAGACAATAACCGAGAGACGACAGCTTCTAATGTAGGTAGGGGAGATTGATGTAACAATGAAGCTCGACAAGATTCAAAGTCATCAGTAAGGGCCATAAGGAATTGAATAGCCGCATATGATCATGGTGTGCCGTATAATTAGTTGCATTAACGGTGCAACTCATATATGGTTTTGACAGAGCAAGTTGGTCCTAAATATTCTCCATTTATGCAAGAAAATTAGTAATAGACTGACCTTTCTCTTATTTCAAATTATGCAACTTTTACCGCAACCGATACTGACTAGAGAGATCAGAAGAGGTGTACCTTAATGTAAATAGATCCCAAACTTCTTTGGCATTTTCATAGCTGCCAAATTGATGATGAATGACTGGAACCGAAGTATTCTGGAACCACGTTAGAAGTTGGTGATTCTTACTGTCCTAATCCCCGAGACGATCAGTGAGCTATCCTTCAGTTTCATCAATGAGCTGAGTGGGAGGACTTGACATCTCTAGTAACATAACGCCATAGTTTCTGACCCTTGAGAAACTACGCATTTCTTGAACCTAGAGACGGTAGTTTGAACCCATGAGGACGGTAGGAATGGGTTGCATAACATTTGACTTTTCTATTTATCAAATAGTATATGATCATGATTGATTTTGACAATTCTGAGATTACCATTTCGTCCAGAATGGTCGAAAATGGTGGAAATGATACTTTGTTGGTCAAAATCAGATATAGGAACTAAAATATAGAGTTTCAAAAGTTACAGGGGCCAAAGAATAATTTCTGAAAAATTAAGGGAACACAATGTAATTTTCAGAAAGTATAGAGGTCAAATTATAATATAAAAATTTTAAGGACTAAAATATAATTTCAGAAAAGTACAGGGGTCAAATTGTAATTTATGAACAGTTAATAGACCAAAATATAAATTCCAGAAAGTATAATGGCTTTTCTGCAATTTACCAGATCATGCTGATGTGGCTGACATGTGGCGTTGACGTGTTGATGACGTGGCGCTGACTGAGCACTGATTGTATGCTGACTGTGCGATGACATGGCGATGACTGTGTGCTGATGTATCACTGATTGTGCATTGATGTGGCGCTGAATGGGCGCTGACGTGACCGTCTTCAACCTCTAGTAGGCGCGTGAGTAGAACTTCACCTGTGCGTGCAGAAGCGTGATGCCTCCATGGACCTCCGTTCGATCACTGGAAAAAACCAATGTGCTTATCTCGACGTGAACAAGCTGATGCCATACTCAAAATTGATTTTTGAAAACTTTCCCCCAAATTACCGGAACCAAGTTCCGTTTGATGTGTTCTTCACCTCTGGAAAGAACATAAGCTTCTGATACCATGTGAGAATTTATGAAGAAAATATATATTAACATTTTGCTTGAATTTAGAATTACAATGAAAGACCTTTATATAGGCATTATACATAACTACCATAATAAATACACAACTAATATATTAAACACAACTACCAACTACACTCTACACAACTATCAACTCACAACTACTAACAACACAACAAACAACTAACACATGGAAAGCTTGTTATTAAGATTTAAGACCACGTGAGCTTATCAAAAATATTAATTAACAAATAATGAAGATCAGTATTCCTGCTTTTTCATTGCTTGTAGCCTTTCTTGTACTATCATGCCCTCTATTTATAGAAGCAAAAATTCATGAGTTCGTAGCTATCCAAGGTGAAAATAATATTTACATATTATTTTATTTCTGTTGATGGTGAAAATCAATGAGTACATCGAATAGTGCAACCAAGGGGTAGAGATGAGTTTTTTCCTTTGTTCCAATGAAGATGGATGTTCAGAAATTATTGGCCATTCCTCGCTTCGTTAGTGGTCCGAACGAGGTCTCCCAGATTTGGCCAATCATAGTATGCGGTTTGATACAGATCCCATAAACCAACCACATCAATTCCTTAGCTCGGTTCGGGCCTATTCGGTTCCTTTGTTAGTAATTCGAATGGCTCGGACATCCCAAGACAGGACAGAAGAGGTTCGGTAGGTTCGTCAGACGATTCGACCGACCACTTAGTCACCGAAAGAAGCCTCGAGAAGGTAATTTCCCTTTACACGTGTCATCTCCCAGAAATACCCACCAGGCGGTTATCATCACTAATACATGTGGCAGTAAAAAGTCAAACTGATGCGATGGGATGTCAGAGAGCAGGTTCACTTTTGACAAGAGCAGATCTAGGGCAGAGAGCTTAGTAAATGAAACAGATTCACGTGGAAGGCTCTGCAGAACAGGGAATAGTAACTGCCTAGTTTAACCGACTTATCTTGTGTATATAAAGAAGAAGGGGAACGATATCAAAGGAGAGTTCTTGACCTTCTCTTTTTTCTTTTAGAGAAACCAACTTATAAACACTATTGTAGCCCAACCTGCTCGGTTTCCACACTGACCGATCACCAAACAGGTCGACCGAGCATGTTTTATTAATAAAACACCATTTATTTTGTGCCTGTGGACGTAGGCTGGATTCAATCCGTCGAACCACGTTAACTCTCTTGTGTCAATCCGTGTGTTTTTTCGCCTTCCACTAAGTTTGCTTTTGGTCCCCCAAAACCAAAAAAATTCACTGCTGAAGGAAGGTTATCCCGAGAGTGATATTCCCATATCGCCCCTGAGATGAAAATCAGCCTCTACAGTTGGCGCCGTCTGTGGGGATCGAACAAAATGCAACTCGCGTGTAAGACGATGGTGGAAGGTGTAAATCCTGGGTTGCTTAGGAGTTCAACAGCAGAATGGATGGAAAGATGGGTTTCGGAGATGGAAGCCTTGTGTTGTTGAGTTGTGGAATGAAATGTAAAAGTTTTGGCCAACGGTACCCATCTGGGTGAGTTGTAGAATGAAATATAACGATGGGGATGGGTTACATCCGTTGGCGACAGCTGACTCGATTCTTCAGTAGGAAGGAACTGCATTTTCCAAGCTACCAATCGCCAGCTTTGTAAGTTACTTGTGCTGAAGGATTGATCAGATAGCTAGTCAGCCAAGGGCGAGGGTTAAATTGGTGTTGTGGTCTTCCCTAAACTGGAAAAAGGTGGTAAAAAGCATACAGGGAACCACACAGACCAATGACTGAAGACCTCGCCCAAGTACCCAGGGCTGCTCGCGAAGCGCCAGACACCGAGAAAATGCATTATTCAAGGAGTGCCCATAGAACGCCCGGTTCGGCAGACCCTGTGATCCAGCTCGGAAACCTTGGGATCAAGTTCAAATCGAAGGATTCTCAGGGAATGCCTGATGCAGGAGCCAACCATAGTGTGAAGTTTCCAACTCTGGAATATGCATCGAGAGTTTCCAGAGCTCAGATCAGAAGACGCGGTTGGACCGCAAAACAGGAAGCAGAAGAAGACTTGATTGTAAAGCCTCTCTTAAAATATCCCACAAAGAGTTGTAAGAAGGGCAGTAGGTCCTTTGAATATAATAAAACTCTATTTTTTTTTAAAGAAACTTGCATGTCTTAGTTGTTTGTTAATTAAACGAGAAAGTTATTTTCATTATTTTTTGGATATACTCGATGCGAAGGTAATGGTTGGAGGTCGGAAAAGATACTAAACTCGTGGCACGCCGAACACTGGCGTTACTATCAAACCCCCGGGTGGAAATATACCGATCCGACTCCTTTCATTTTAAGTGGATCTAGATTACTTTAGGGGATGAAGTGCATGAGGGAGCGCGTGAACCCCTCGTGGCAGTACCAGACTCCCGAGGCCGGAGTGTAACTACCCCATGACTTGTATTTTTTAGGGACATCTCGAAGTGGCAATCACGGGGAAGGAATGCCCCCGTGAAGAAATTTGTCCAACCGAATCAGCAATATCACCCCGGGATGACCACTATGGGGAACGTGTTCCCATAGGTTTAGCCTAACCGTTCGGATCCAGGAGAAGCATAGCACGGGGAGGGATTGCGCCCTCGTGGCGTATGCAGGCTTCAGCATTGCTCGGCGTAAGGAGGAGCCCTCGTATAATATGCGTGTTCTATAGTGGCCTGACATAAAGAGAAATGTGCCCTTATAACCTAGAACGCTCTTTGATCCGTATCTCGGCTTGTCGAGACACTGAATTGTGAGATTCAGAATATGTTTTGGAGACCTCGGGCATGACACTGTCTGGAGGCATCCGAGTTTTTATTTGCACTTATAAAATTTTTTCATTTGGGGTATGTGCTAAGTCACCCCCACCTTTTATTCAATTGACTTTATTCCAAATTTCTATTTTGTTTTCCGTTGGTCTGGCAAGAGGACCCCCGCGCTAGATTCAGTAGAGCCTCGAAGGTCGATTTATTTCCCTTTCATGTAAGTCTTGGTTGTTGTTCGGCTCGGGGCTGGATTTCATTCCGCCGAGGCCGTATTATTATTTGGCTCGGGGCTGAATTTCGTTTCGCCGAGGCCGCGTCGTTGTTCGGCTCGGGGCTGGATTTATTTCTACCGAGATCGTATTATTGTTCGGCTTGGGGCTGGATTTCGTTCCGCCGAGGCCGCATTATTATTCGGCTCGGGGCAGTATTTCGTTCCACCGAGGCCGCATTGTTGTTCGGCTCGGGGCTGGATTTCATCCTGCCGAGGCTGCATTGTTGTTCTGCTCGGGGCTGGATTTCGTTCCTCCGAGGCCGCATTGTTGTTCGGCTCGGGGCTGGATTTCGTTCCGCCGAGGTCGCATTGTTGTTCGGCTCGGGGCTGAATTTCGTTCCTTCGAGGCCTTAGTTATTTTTTGGCTCGAGGCTGGATTTCATTTCACAGAGGCCGCATTGTTATTCGGCTCGGGGCTGGATATCATTCCGCAGAGGCCGCGTTGTTGTTCGGTTCAGGGATGCGTTTCATTCCACCAAGGTTGCTCAGTTCGGGTTTATGGTGAATCCCACCGAGCCGGCTTTTTTGGACTGGGAATGTAACATTCCCCTAGGACCAAATGTTCCTCTCAGTTTGGGTTTGGGGTGAATCCCACCGAGCCAGCTTATTCAGACTGGGGATGTAATATTCCCCCAGGTCCAAGTATTTCTCTCAGGTTGGGGTATGTCCCACCGAATATATCATCATAGGCTCAGGAACGAGGCATTATTCTCATGATCGGGTTCAGAGGCGACCAGATTCCGAGTTTTCTCCTCACATTCAGGTTCGGAAGGGCAAGTCATCAAGTCAGAAAAGGAGATTATACGAAGTATACCGAGCAGAACAGTCAGAGATAAGCAAGGAAAAGAATGTTGTAGATGTACTCACAGGAACGCAGATGAGATTCTTCAGCTTTAATTACAGGTATCTTGGAAGCAAGAATAAGAGCCTCAGATAGTAACTCCTCCAAAACTAAGAGCAGAAGCACGAAAGGTGTAAATTCAGGATAATGAACTCACTCTAGGAAAAAGGCAAAAATTGGGAGCGACCACCAGCAGTGTAAACATCGCACCATCTTTTTATAGTTCCCGGCATCAAACTCACAAGCTCGTTGATACCGAGAACTAGGGGATAGATGTTGACGGTGAAAATCAATGAGTACATCGAATAGTGCAGACAAGGGGTAGAGATGGGTTTTTTCCTTTGTTCCAATAAAGATGGATGTTCAGAAAGTATTGGTCATTCCTCGCTTCGGTAGTGGTCCGGACGAGGTCTCCAGATTTGGCCAATCATAGTATGCGGTTTGATACAGATTCCATAAACTGACCACATCAATTCCTCGGCTCGGTTCGGGCCTATTCGGTTCCTTTGTTAGTAATTCGAAGGGCTCGGACAGCCCAAGACAGGACAGAAAAGGTTCGGTAGTTTCGGCAGACAATTTGACCGACCACTTAGTCACCGACAGAACCCTCGAGAAAATAATTTCCCTTTAAATATGTCATCTCCCGGAAATACCCACCAGGCGGTCATCATCAATAAATGCATGTGGCAGTGAAAAGTCAAACTGATGCAATTGGATGTCAGAGAGCAGGTTCACTTTCGGCAAGAGCAGGTCTAGGGCAGAGAGCTTAGTGAATGAAACAGATTCACGTGGAAGGCTTTGTAGAACAAGGAACAGTAACCTCCTAGTTTAACCACCTCATCTTGTGTATATAAAAAAGAGAGGGAACGATTCCAAGGGGAGAGTTCTTGACCTTCTCTTTTTTTCTTTTAGAGAAACCAACTTGTAAACACTATTGTAGCCCAACTTGCTCGGTTTTCACACTGAACGATCACCAAACAGGTTGGCCGAGCATGTTTTATTAATAAAACACCATCTGTTTTGTGCCCGTGGACGTAGGCTGGATTCAATTCGTCGAACCACGTTAACTCTCTTGTTTCAATCTGTGTGTTTCTTTGCCTTCCACTAAGTTTGCTTTTGGTCCCCCATAACCAAACAAATTCACTGCTGAAGGAAGGTTATCCCGGGAGTGATATTCCCATATCGCCCATGAGATGAAAACCAGCAGTCAACAGTTAGCACCGTCTGTGGGGATCGAACAAAAAGCAACTCGCGTGTGAGACAATGGTGGAAGGTGTAAATCGTGGGTTGTTTAGGAGTTCAACAGCAGAATGGATGGAAAGTTAGGTTTCGGAGATGGAAGCCTTGTGTTGTTGAGTTGTGGAATGAAATGTAAAAGTTTTGGCCAACGGGTACCCATCCGGGGTGAGTTGTAGAATGAAATGTAACGACGGGGATGGGTTACATCCGTTGGCGACAGTTGACTCGGTACCTCAATAGGAAGGAACAGCACTTTCCAAGCTACCAATCGCCAGCTTCACAAGTTACTTGTGTTGAAGGATTGATCAGGGAGCTAGTCAGCCAAGGGCGAGGGTTAAATTGGTGTTGTGGTCTTCCCTAAACTGGAAGAAATGTGGTAAAAAGCATACGGGGGAACCACACGGAGCAACGACTGAAGACCTCACCCAAGTACCCAGAGCTGCTCGCGAAGCTCCAAGCAATGGGAAAATGCATTATTCATGGAGTGCCCATGGAGCGCCCGGTTCGACAGACACTGTGATCCAGCTCGGAAACCTTGGGATCAAGTTCAAATCGAAGGATTCTCAGGGAGCGCCTGATGCAGGAGCCAGCCTGAGTGTGAAGTTTACAACTCTGGCATATGCATCGGGAGTTTTCAGAGCTCGGATCAGAAGACGCGGTTGGACGTCAAAACAGGAAGCAGAAGAAGACTTGATTAAAAGCCTCTCTTAAAATGTCCCACAAAGAGTTGAAAGAAGGGCAATAGGTCCTTTGAATATGAATAAAACTCTCATTTTTTAAAGAAACTTGCTTGTCTTGCTTGTTTTTAATTAAACGAGAAAGTTATTTTCATTATTTTTTGGATATACTCGATGCGAAGGTAATGGTTGGAGGTCGGAAAAGATACTAAACTCGTGGCACGCCGAACACTGTGACCGATGCAAACACACGCGTATAACGCAAGCGCATGTATCATTCAAGTAGTATAAAAATATCGATCCCACGAGGACTTAATTCCTACTGTTGTTATTAATTATTGAATCTATTGATTTACAAATATCTAATTAGGGGAGAAGATGAAGATTGCTTTGGTTGGTTGAATATGAATTTTGCTTAAATAAAAATAAAGAAAATAAACAAAAGAAACTAATAAGGAAAATACAAAAGACACAAAGAAAATACTAAGGAAAACAAAAGACTAGACTCAAAGATCTAGGGTCGTGACTCCACACAATACTGTTAAAAAGATGAATTGATTCTCTTATTTATGTGCCTCTATTCAGTTTGCTAACCTGGAACACGATGATATGCAAAGCCTCTTCCGATGGTCAGACGAAAATACTCAGTATAACCCAATTGAACCATATTCATATGTCAACCACATTACCTGGATTCATTAAGACTAAGTTCCAATAATTGCTACCCACGCCCGACAGGTATATGCCTATCCTGTAAGGAAATCTATTAAAGGGTTATCTAGCCTCAATGAAGATCGTTAGTTATTTAATCTAAGGCTGAAATCTAAAATCCCTATGTCTAGTTCCTTTTAGATTTACCCCATCAATCTTATTAATGGCCAGTTAAAAAGACGCATTAAGCTTAAGACTCAATAAACAAACTAAAGAACTACCCATAAAAAGAAAATCAATTATAAGTGTGTGTATTGTGTTTCATCACTTCCCTAGAATAAAAATAAAATGTTGGGGGTTGGGATCCACTTTTACTATTATAATTTAGATATCTCCCTTAATATAATACAAAAATTAAACATGGTATTACCGACCAGCCATAAAGGCGGTATTCCTTATTAAGTCAAATTAAGTCCGACCAGCCATAAAGGCGGCAATAGTATATGAACATAAACCAGCCATATAGGCGGTAATTACCTGTCACCTAAAAACCAGCCATATAGGCGGTGCCACATTATGTCAAATAAATAAAACCAGCCATTAAGGCGGTAATCTTTTATATTTTGAATTATAATTTCCATATTATATTTAAGGGAGATTAATCTAAATTAAAATAATAAAAGCTTCACCTTATCCCCAGCGAAAATTAATTACAAAACATTAAAGAAAGGTAGAAGAAGAGAACTACTATTACTGAAAATAAAATACATAAATTAAAAATATTATTTATATATACAAAACTAGATGCTTCCTATAAAATCAGAGAAAATTCTCCAAGGAAAGCATGAAGAAAATGAATTCAGAAGGCTTGAATTTATAGGCATATTTGGGCCAGCGTCGCGACGCTGAAATTGCACTAGCGTCGCGATGCTGGCAACAGTTACTGGAGTCCACGACCACGCGGTGTTGGCAGCATTATTGGGTGACACGTGTCGCGCTGTGGTTAGGCGATGACGCGGTCCAATGAGATGATGACACATGGCGCGTTGTGATTGGTTGAGAATTCGGTCCAATGAGAGTGGGCACACGTGGCCTGATATGATTCGCCAAAGTTCGGTCCAATGAGGGAGTGACACGTGGCATGTGCTTTGGTTTGGTCCAATCAGATACACGTGGCGACCGACGCACGTTAGCAGGTCCGCTGTGATGGTGACACGTGTCACGGCGCACGTTAGTATGATCGGCGCACGTTAGCAAATTTGACCAATCAGATTTTGACACGTGTCACACGGCGCACGTTAGCATTATCAACACATTCTGGGCGTCGCGACGCGTAAGGCTTCAGCGTCGCGACGCCAAAATGACGAAAGTGCCCTTTTGTCCAATTTTGTCCATTTTGCCCCCAAATTGTCTCCAATGCTTCCCAAACTTTATTTATCTACAAAATAGCACATAATACATCAAAATGTTCACAAATCTTGAGAAACGATACGAAATATTAGGTCAAATGAGTTGGAAAAAGTGATATATTTACCACTCATCACAGCCCCAAACCTAACATTTTGCTAGTCCTCGAGCAAAACATAAAATAAAATAATACAAAAATAAAATTAACTAAGCCACTTTCGTAGGGATCACGATTGCATTTAGCGTATGCAACAAGCCTTTAAACCCCTAGGTGTCCCTAGTGGACGAGTTGTAGTCTCGTGAGGGCTTACAGCAACGATACCCACAAAAGTAAAAAGTTAGTTAAAACTAATGCACACAAAGCAAAAAGACAAGAGGAAAGAGAATAAAGAAGTTAGTGACTAATTAGGTGAAATTTCTACTCCAAGTTACTAGTTGTTTTGTTTCTTTTTAAACTGCCGAATAAGTAAATTCTTCGATTATAATTACCATTCTCCATATACATAGCTAACAAAATATTAATCAACTTCATTTTTGCCCACAACAGTTATAAGTGTAGTTGATAAGAGGGTAATATTTTTGTCGTAAAGTTCTATCAGATTTCACACCTTTTTGTAGCAATGGAATAATTTTTCGGATTTTTCTGATTTTTTCTTTCTTTTTCTGATTTTAACTTTTTATTTATATACAATATCTTCCGTCTATGTAGCGATCTTTGGGTCGGTGGCTCCCAAACCAGTTGGCTTTAGGGCACCAGGTGTTAAGACACCCCTACGGACTTAGTTACCCAGACTTCAGATATATATATATTATATATATATATATATATATATATATTTGTAGCATCTTTGATCCATGTAGCGGGCTTTGGGCCAGTGACTCCCAAACCAGTTGGTTTTAGGGCACTAGGTGTTAAAACACCCTTACAGGCTTAATAACCCGGATCTCGGATGCTTTATTTTTTTAAGACAGTTTTTTTTTTTTACTCCATTGCCATTTATAGATGCTTCCTCCAATTAAACTAGAGCACAGAATATTACAACTTTTCAAATACGCCTCATGTCTGTATGTTACTATGCATGTTGATAATACCTGCCAACTAAGCATATGAAGATCCATTTTAGTCAGTTTTATGGAGAATTTACAAATTAAGTAATTGAAAAGGAAATAAACAAAAATTAACTTGTTTCGAAAATGTTTTACCTTTTTAGTCAAAATAAAAACACAAAAACGAAAAATATTTTTGTAATTTTTGAAAATTTTTCAATTTTTTTATATTTTTCGAAAAATTTTGGACTAAAAACAACACATAAACTAAAAACAGATACTAATCAACTAAATCCATCCCCCAAACCTAAATGAGACATTGTCCCCAATGTCTTAAACGGTAAAAGAAGAGTTTAGAAGGTAGTACCTGGTTAGTTGAAAATAAAAAATTCACCGATTAAGATCAATGTCTAATTTACGCTTCTTACCACGATCGCTGTCTGTCCAGTTCAACTTGGAGAGAATGGGGTCGACTTTCGGTTCAAAGGCAAGGATTTGGTCAATCAATTCTTCTGCCTTTGTAGTAGTCAGGAAGATATCATGTACTGATTTCGTGATGAACTCATGTCTTTTGGCTTCCGCAAGAAATACAAACGGAAAATCGAAGAAATGCTCAATGTTAAGTAACCCAATGGGCTTCTGATGAATATTTAAGTGTGCCCATGATGCTACAGTAAACATTTCCTCAAACGTCCCAAGCCCTACTGGTAACACAATAAACTCATCCGCAGTATTGATCATTTCATGAATTGGTTCGGACATACTTACTACGATGCGTTCATCTCCGTTTGTTTGTCCGATTAAGTGTTCGTCCGCCAAAGGTTTTGGAATGATTCCCAAAACGTGACCGCCACCTTCCTGAACGGCTTTTGAAATGCTTCCCATCAATCCAAGATTGTCACCGCCATATACTAAGTGCATATTTTGTTCTGCAATGACTCTACCCATTCCTTTGCAGCCTCGATGAATTCTGGTTTATTACCAGAATTGGATCCACAGAAAACACAAATTCTCTTGATTCGCTGCTGTGAAGTTGCTTCCATTTTCTCTATCTTATTTAGATGTGTATTTGGATGTGTCGAAGAGAGAAATATAGAGCTGACTTTATAGAACCTGAAATGGGTGAGTAATAATTGCACTAGTATCTGCCAAATGACAATTATTAGATGAACGTTAAAATAAATCGTGAAAAGTCAAAAAGTATAAATCTTGTCGGCGAAAATAAGAAAAGTACAAAAGAAAAGCAAATCAAAGCAATAATTAATGCAACGGAATTGTGTACTCAATACGCCATTCGCTTAGTATAAATTCATGAGGATGCGTCTCAAGAATTCATTCCTTACTCAGCCATCACTCATGATTTATCTTTCATCTTTGTGATTGCCAAACACCATTTCTTCCGTCTTAAAATGCTTCGTTTGTGCTTTTCCCTACAAAAATAACACACAAAATCAAAAACTCTACAACATGTATACACAAAATATGAAAACAGAAATTACAACAAATTGCATGGGTTGCCTCCCTGCTAGCGCTAAATTTTACGTCTTCAGCCAGACGTGACTGAAATCTATCTGTCAAGGAGGTTTCAGCGTCGTTTTGGACGTCCGATTAAAGACAATCTCGTGATAGTTGCTTTTGAAGGGTCTCTTCCAACGGTAAGGTGACAAAAAGAATTTTTTCCAATTCAGTGCTCATGCCACCTTTTTAAACTTTGTCGCTCCAGAAGTACCTGCAAAGAAAGAAAGAAAATCAGGAGGTCTCCTATGGTGCTTGACTTGGAATGGAAGTTCCATTCTGTCAAGCTTCTTGGTGATTTCTCTAAATTGTACTCCCCAACACAGTGATGTTTCGCCTGAATACTCTGGATCTTCAATAAGGTCAGACATTTGCTCCTCCATTTGCTCTGTTTCTTGCTCCACCTGAGGATGAAAAGATGTGTCTGACATTAGTTCTTCATCCTCCGAGTCGGGTGAAATGATTGGCTCGGGTAGATCTTCTTCAAACATCATTGCAAAACAATCTCCAAGATCTTCAACCGGAAGATGTAACGATGTCTCTGTCTGTACATTTTTATCCTCTGCGATTGGTAATTCTTCCTAAAACATCGTTGCAATGCAATCTCCAAGATCTTCATTTTGAGGATACAGAATTCCATCCCCAATTGTTGTTGGTGCAGTTGGTACAAATAGATCAACTTCATCCTCGTCAGAATCTGAATAAAAAATTCAAATATAGACTTTACTGGTTTGGGCTCATGAACTGATACCTCTGGTTGTTGATACTGCTCAGCCTCCTCCTCTGTTGAAGTGTCATTGTGAAATGATTGGTATTCGAAGGCTTCATCAGTGTCATCTGAAAATGATTCTTGAGGTATGCAGCTCTGATTTTCTTTTAATTGTCTCATTTGATCTGTCATCCTCTGAATAGATTCTGATTGTCTCTGAATACTTTCAAGTTGGTTCTGATATGTTTCAAGCATTGCATCCAACTTTTTGTCTCGTTTCTCGAGCCAATCTTTGAGCATGTCAACCAATGATTCTTCCTCTGATGGTTCTGGTTGTTGGTAAAGATCAAAGGTAGATGGTGGATAAGATGGAAAAAGTGGCTCTGTGAAATGTGATGGCTCATCATACCATGAAGGATTCTGATAGTTCTGCCACCCTGAATTGTAGTTGTACTCGCAATAATCGCTTGGGTGGTTACCATTACATATGTCACATCTCCACATTGAGTTCTGTTGAGCAAATGTAGTATTGCTTGGTTCTGGCATCCAGTGATAGTCATTGGGCTGAACAACAGGCCTCACAAAATCGGACTGTTGCTCCCAGATGTGGGGTGTATCTTCTTGTAAAGCACGTAATCTCTCAATCTCTCAATAGTGATCCATGTTTCAACCACCTGAAAACAAAATAAAGAAATAAAAATTACAGATAAAAATAAAGAAAATTAGATACAAGTAAATTAGATAGCTTCAAAATTAATAACTCAAGAAAAATAAGTCCCCGGCAACGGCGCCAAAAACTTGACCGGTGCAAACACACGCGTATAACGCAAGCACACGTATCGTTCAAGTAGTATAAAAATATCGATCCCACGAGGACTTAATTCCTACTGTTGTTATTAATTATTGAATCTATTGATTTACAAGTATCTAATTAGGGGAGAAGAGGAAGATTGCTTTGGTTGGTTGAATGTGGATTTTGCTTAAATAAAAATAAAGAAAATAAACAAAAGAAACTAATAAGGAAAATACAAAAGACACAAAGAAAATACTAAGGAAAACAAAAGACTAGACTCAAAGATCTAGGGTCGTGACTCCACACATTACTGTTAAAAAGATGAATTGATTCTCTTATTTATGTGCACTAATTCAGTTTGCTAACCTGGAACACGATGATATGCAAAGCCTCTTCCGATGGTCAGACGCAAATACCCAGTATAACCCAATTGAACCATATTCCTATGTCAACCACATTACCTGGATTCATTAAGACCAAGTTCCAATTATGGCTACCCACGCCCGACATGTATATGCCTATCCTGTAAGGAAATCTATTAAAGGGTTATCTATCCTCAATGAAGATCGTGAGTTATTGAATCTAAGGCTGAAATCTAAAATCCCTATGTCTAGTTCATTTTAGATTTACCCCATCAATCTTATTAATGGCCAGTTAAAAAGACGCATTAAGCTTAAGACTCAATAAACAAACTAAAGAACTACCCATAAAAAGAAAATCAATTATAAAGTGTGTGTATTGTGTTTCGTCACTTCCCTAGAATAAAAATAAAAAGCTAGGGGTTGGGGATCCACTTTTACTATTTATAATTTAGATATCTCTCTTAATATAATACAAAAATTAAACATGATATTACCGACCAGCCATAAAGGCGGTATTCCTTATTAAGTCAAATTAAGTCCGACCAGCCATAAAGGCGGCAATAGTATTTGAACATAAACCAGCCATATAGGCGATAATTACCTGTCACCTAAAAACCAGCCATATAGGCGGTGCCACATTATGTCAAATAAATAAAACCAGCCATTAAGGCGGTAATCTTTTATATTTTGAATTATAATTTCCATATTATATTTAAGGGAGATTAATCTAAATTAAAATAATAAAAGCTTCACCTTATCCCCAGCGGAAAATTAATTACAAAACATTAAAGAAAGGTAGAAGAAGAGAACTAATATTACTGAAAATTAAAATACATAAATTAAAAATATTATTTATATATACAAAACTAGATGCTTCCTATAAAATCAGAGAAAATTCTCCAAGGAAAGCATGAAGAAAAATGAATTCAGAAGGCTTGAATTTATAAGCATATTTTGGGCCAGCGTCGCGACACTGAAATTGCACTAGCGTCGTGATGCTGGCAACAGTTACTGGAGTCCACGACCA
This sequence comes from Zanthoxylum bungeanum, assembly GCA_019454045.1. Classification (NCBI taxonomy): domain Eukaryota; kingdom Viridiplantae; phylum Streptophyta; class Magnoliopsida; order Sapindales; family Rutaceae; genus Zanthoxylum; species Zanthoxylum bungeanum. Next base: position 27,742 of record SKCR01032965.1, read on the forward strand.
CGCGGTGTCGGCAGCATTATTGGGTGACACGTGTTGCGCTATGGTTGGGCGATGACGCGGTCCAATGAGATGATGACACGTGGTGAGTTGTGATTGGTTGAGAATTCGGTCCAATGAGAGTGCGACACTGTGGGAACATAGAAACTGGGCGACGCATGTTGTCCCGGGCTCGCGGCCCGGTTGGGAGTACGGAGTAGCCACGTGGGACTAAACCAGAGAATAATGGAGTCGCCACCCGTGTGAACTGGGAAAATGAGATTTAAGGCCGCACTCACCCCTCGCAAGGGAAGACCTCAAACCGTTGGGTTCGGAATGGTCATTTACTTATGTCACTTGTAATGAAAGGATTCATGTAATAATTTAATCAAGCTTAAGTAACACTTATTTCCAAGAGTATCATGCTTCTAAATTCACATGTATAAAATAAAACTTGCATCTAAATTCGCATGTATTTCACATCTAAGATTGCATGCTTGAAAGTACATCAAAGTAGCAACGAACATACAACTTCATTGGCATATTACGAAAACACAAGCACACATACTAACCATACAAGCACACATGTGAGCACTCTTCCAAGTGGTATGTGGAATTGTATCCCAAGTACAGACCGCACTACCGTCCATTCGGAATCGGCTACGAAATTTACGTCTGGGTTTCCATCCGATATACCACAAGAAATAATACTCAAATGTCATCATGACATAGGTATATGAATTGTAATACGTTAAACCAATACTAAGGTAAATGATGCAACCAATGGAATAAACATACTTTTCATTATGATGCATACAAATATAAGAATGACTATATGGGATTTCACAATACATGCATGAATGGTATGGTTGGCTTTATGTGAGAGGCAGTGGAGTAAGGACGTGAAACTGTGTGGTTTGTGCGTGAAGTGGCTTTTGCTGAGGAAGATTTGGTGATGCGCTGAGGGACGTTTGTGGCTGTGTTGAGGGACGTTTGTGACTTAGGCGTGAAGATTATCAATCTGGTCGAGAGGCAGTAGGTTGTTAAGGTTTATGATTTGTGAGAACACATGGGGGCTAGGAGGATTATGGGCTTATTGATGTGTTTAAAGGCTGCAGGGTTGAGTGAGCGTGTGTGATTAATGTGTTGTGTGGCTTTGAGTGGCTGTGAGGCAAGGGTTGGTTAATTTGTGGTTTTTGGTTTAATGGTCAATGCCGAGAGTGAGAGAGTTGCCGATGGGTGGGAGGGCTGAGTGATGATCATTTTTGAGTGCGTGAATGCCAGGCTTCGTGGCGTGATTTGAAGGTTGATGAAGTCAGGGACGTGAGGGGTGAAGGTTATGGCCGATTGAAGGGTAGTACGTGCATGTCTTTGAGTGTGTGCTGGCTGTAGGGTTTATTACGTGAGATGAAGACAGATTCGTGATGGGGCAGATGGCATGAGTGTCTAGGATTTCTGTTTCATTTTTATTTTTGGTCGTGAGTGTCTTGTAGTTGGGGCAGGTGGCTATGGGTACACCAATGACAAAAAGGTCGAGACAAGACAGAAATAGACGATGCAACCAAATAGATGAAAGACACGGCGAATATAGTGGTAAAGGTAGCCTAGTAGGCTTTTCTTCCCCCAAATGGAGAACCTTTTAACCCAACACAATAGGCCCATGCGCCTTTCATTATAATATGTACAAAGACAAAGATAATTGTATCAAACTCAGTATGCCGGATTGAACATATCTTGCATTCAACCGAACATACATCAATCGGTGCGGCGAAGCATTGTGGTAAAGGATTTTAACCCCTCCAATTAGGGGACCTTTCCTCGTACTTACTAAGCCCATACACTCGATTGCATCATGCACACAAAGAATTCAAGATGATAATATTAAACTTGGGGTGCCCGATTGAACATATCTTGCATTCAACCGAACATACATCAATCGGTGCGGCGAAGCATCGTGGTAAAGGATTTTAACCCCTCCAATTAGGGGACCTTTCATCGCACTTAATAAGCCCATGCACTCGATTGCATCATGCACACAAAGAATTAAAGATAATAATATTAAACTTAGTGTGTCCGATTGAACGTATCTTGCATTCAACCGAACACACATCAATCGATGCGGCGAAGCATCGTGGTAAAGGATTTTAACCCCTCCAATTATGGGACATTTCATCGCACTTACTAAGCCCATGCACTCGATTGCATCATGCACACAAAGAATTAAAGATAATAATATTAAACTTAGTGTGTCCGATTGAACGTATCTTGCATTCAACCGAACACACATCAATCGGTGCGGCGAAGCATCGTGGTAAAGGATTTTAACCCCTCCAATTAGGGGACCTTTCATCGCACTTACTAAGCCCATGCATTCGATTGGATCATGCACACAAAGAATTAAAGACAATAATATTAAACTTAGTGTGCCCGATTGAACATATCTTGCATTCAACCGAACACACATCAATCGGTGCGGCGAAGCATCGTGGTAAAGGATTTTAACCCCTCCAATTAGGGGACCTTTCATCGCACTTACTAAGCCCATGCACTCGATTGCATGATACATAAATAAGTAACATGCGGAATTCAAATGACAGAAAAAATAAATAAACCAAAGCAACCTAAAACAAACAAGTGTCGTTTACTCAAGTGGTAAGTGGAGTTGTATCCCGAGTGCAGATCATACTACCGTCCATTCGGAATCGGCTATGAAATTTACGTCCGGGTTTCCATCCTATATACCACGAGAGACAACACTTTTCCATTCATCCAATACCCACGACACACATCATACACAAACAAGATTCAACAAATAATTAAAATACGATCAAAATAACAAAAATCAAATAAAGATGAGTGTGAAAAGTACCCTCAGGTCTAACCTTTTAAGTCGTCTTCGGACTTGCGTTTCACGGATATTAGAAGGGGTAAAAGCTCCTTACTCTTTCGGTTCACTAGCTTAGCGTCTCAACTCGCTGTTCCATTATTTTTCTTGCCATTTTTGCTGTATTTTCTACTCACTGTTTCAGGTCTACAAAGTCACTGTTTTTTGCATTTTTTGAGGGTGGTTTGGGTTGCTGTTTTTGCGATTTTAAGGAGGCTTAAAGTGTGGTTTTTTATGTCACTGTTTTTAGGCATTTAGGGGCTGTTTTCAGTAAATTTTACTACTGTTTTGGTGGTTAAATAGTGCAGTTTGGGTTGTTAAAATAGTGCAGTTTTTTATGTTACTGTTTTTAGGATTTTAGGGACTGTTTTAGGAGGATTTTGCTGCTGTTTTAAGGTGATTTGGGCTGCTATTTTAAGGTGATTTAGGGGCTGTTTAGGCGTGTTTTAGGGGGGTGCAGGGGCTGCTGCTTTCGATGGAAAAGGGGCTGCTGTTTTAAGGTGATTTGCTCACTGTTTAAGGCGTGTTTTACTGCTGTATAGGGCTGGTTTTGGTGGCTTTATGAGGGTATAAAGGCTTGTTATTTTCGGCTATGGAGGGGTTGAGGAGGGTGGTGTGTTCGGTTATGGAGTGGAGGAGATGAAAAGAATATTTTTTTGTTACTTCTCTTGTGATTGGCGTGAATGGAGAGCTTGGAGAGGGGGTGGAAATTCTTTGCTTCTTTTTGCTTCAAAAACGTGAATTAGAGAGAGTTCTTGTGTATATGGGCGTGGACTAGAGGGAAAGGCTTGGTTTGGCTTGGTTTATATAGAGAATGGCTAGGGCTCCTCCTTGTCTCACAAGGAATGGGATTTTGGCATTAAAAGGTGGATTTGATTTGGTATTGAGCAAGGAAAGTCAAGGATTTGATGGAGACAAGATTGGTTTAGATTAGGAATTTTGAATATCTAATTGGTGTTGGTTTAGGAATGCAATATTTTTTTAATTGGTTAGGATTGATTTAATTAGGCATAACATCTTTTTAATTTAGGTATATAACATATTTGATTTGTTTAAATTAGGCATGATTATATTTTGTGTTTTATTTAATTTGGTAAATGATTTAATTAATATTTTATTTAATTACATTATCTAATTAATATCTAACTTAATATTTGATTTAATTTGGGTGTGTATTAGGTAAAGTGGGCGTGTGGGCCTTTGGTTGGTGGGCTTGGTTAGGTGTTGGACTTTAATTTAATTTAATTTGTGACATGCATTTTAAAGGTTTTTAATTATTTTGGATTGGGCTTGGATGTGGGGTTTTGGGCCAAGCATAATTTTTAAAACAGAAATCAAACGAGTTACTCGAGGCTAAACTAGTGAACTTAATCTGTCAATGAGTCAATTCTTGACTATTCCCTTCCGATGTCCGTTTCCCGCGGTTTCCGCAACTTAAGAGGTAGTTGTCTCCAAATAAGACTCCTTATCTGGTTTCACATGCAAAAATGCAATGCCTACAGTCGCCCCCACTTTGTTGGGACTTGTGCCGTGTGTGACTTTGAACAATCCTATCAAAGTTATGCAATGCATTTTCACTTACCTGACTCGTCTACTGCCTCGAGCTGAGTTGGTGCTGCAGTGGACCTCGATCCTGCGACGCATCCCACTAACTGCACCTGACAACGGGGGCACCTCGACCATGGGCACGCATCTCGATCCAATACCACTGACAATAGGGACCTCGCCCTGAATATGATGATGTAGTGGGCACATCGACCCTGGGCACACATCTCGACCCGGAATTACAACCGTCAATGGGGGCACCTCGACCCTGGGCACCTTGACCCAACACCGCTGATAATAGGGACCTCGCCCTGAATATGATTATATAGTGGGCACCTCGACCCTGGGCACCTCGACCCAACACCGTTGACAAAAGTGGGCCTCGCCCATAAGCTGATACTAATGCGGGCCTCGCCCCAGACTGATACTGCCGTGGGGCCTCGCCCCAAACTGATGTTGACGTGGGCCTCGCCCCCAGACTGATACTGATGTGGGCCTCGCCCCTTGGGACTCATCCCCAAAATTGGAGCTGCGTTGATGTTGTTTGGCTCATTTCTGCCGCTTTCTCTTTTCTTCGAACCTGCGATCACGAAATAAAAACAAACAAGGAAAGAATGCAATGTTACGTGTATGCATGAATGATTTTCCTACTCCGTTGCGTTAGGTCTTCTGCCAATTCCCTTAGTGACTGCTCGGTCCTTTCTCCCTCAGGCAAAATACTGCTTCAATCTGTCCACGTTGATCGGCTCGGTGAACTCGTTTCCTTCCAAGTCTGACAATCTCACTGCCCCATTTCCCATTACCTTCTGCACTATGTAAGGTCCTTCCCAGTTAGGTCTGAATTTTCCTCTCGGATCTGTCGTCGACGGCCTCGACTGCTTAAGTACCAAATCACCCTTTTTGATCTTGGTAGGACGCACTTTCTTGTTGAATGCCCGAGCTAGTCTCTTCTGATACAACTGCATGTGGTACAAAGACTTCGTTCTCTTCTCATCCAATAGTGCTAACTGATCAAACCTCTGTGCGGCCCATTCCCATTCCGGTAATTCTGCCTCTGCTAAAACCCTCGTAGACTGTATTTCCACTTCTACTAGCAATACTGCTTCCATTCCATAGACCAAAGAGTAAAGTGTGGCCCATGTTGCTGTTCTTACTGATGTTCTGTACCCCCACAAAGCATACAGTAATTTCTCAGCCCAATCTCTGTAATTTTCTGTCGTCTTGGCTAGAATTGTCTTTATAGTCTTGTTGGCTGCCTCAACTGCCCCATTTGCCTGCGGCCGGTACGGTGATGACTTGTGGTGGCCTATCCCATACCTCTGTAACATTTCCTTCGTCTCCCCTTGAAACTGAACTCCGTTGTCTGTCACTACATGATGCGGCATACCATACCGACAAATGAGGTTCCGAGCTATAAATTTTGCCATCTGTTTTGCTGTAACATTACGGAATGATTCGGCTTCCACCACTCGAGAGAGAAGTAATCTACTGCCACTACTATGAAGCGATGCTTGTTTGATGCATTCGGTCGAATTTCCCCAATCATATCAATCCCCCATGCTGAGAAAGGCCACGACTCTGACAAACCGTGCAACTCTGTGTGCGGTAAGTGATTCAAATTACCATGTGCTTGACAGTTATGACAGTGCTTTACCATCTTCGCGCAGTCTATTTCCATGGTTGACCAATAAAAACCTTGTCTCACTATCTTTCGGGACAGATTCAACCCGTTCATGTGCGGACCACATACCCCGTGTGTGTATTTCTTCCATTACATGATGGGCTTCTTCCTTTCTCAAACACTTCAACTGAATACCGTTGGCTTGCCTCTTGTACAATTCCCATTTCAAGGTCACATACTGGGAAGCTAACTTCTGGATGGCTATTCTGTCTTTTCTGTCTGCCCCTTCCGGGAGTTCACTATGTTCCAGATATCTCTGAATGTCGTAGTACCAAGGTTTACCGTTCGTCGACCCCAACTTCAAGAATTCTTTCTATCTCATAAACGGTTTGCTTGCTGTTGTCAGTATCAACGGTCTCATCACTAACTTTTCTGGATTTTCCCAAGTTGCTGTAAGTGTGGCCAATGCATCTGCCATCTGATTCTCTTCTCTCGGTAAGTGCTGAAACTTACACTCGGGGATAACCTGTGCCAACTTTCTGAGGTAAAAAAGTAAGGTTTCAACCGTTCTTATTTCAATTCCCATTCTCCTCGCATCTGCTGGACTACCAACATAGAATCTCCGTAGACTTCCACATTCCCGCCGGCCTTTAAGGCTATCAATACTGTCAAACCAAAGAACATGCTTCATACTCGGCCATGTTATTAGTCACTCTGAATGTCAACCTCTTGGCCAATGGCAAAGTCTCTCCTCGGGGGTCACTATCACGATCCCAATTCCGGCTCCCTTGTAATTCACTGCTCCGTCAAAATACATTTTCCATCTCTGAACTGTTATTGTTTGGATCTCTTCATCTGGAAATTCAAACTTATACTGGTCCCCCTCAACGGGTTGCAATGCCAAAAACTCTGCTACTGCTCGCCCTTTGATCACTTTGGAGGTGAGATACTCAATGTCAAACTCTGTCAGCAATACCAACCATCTGCCCAATTTGCCCACTAGTGAAGGCACCGAATGAAGATATTTCAGAGGATTTTCCTTTGCCACTACCTGGATCTTGTAAGACTGGAAATAATGTCGCAATTTTCTGGAAGCCCATACCACTGCAAGACAGATCTTCTCAACTTCCTGATATCGAGCCTCATACGGAAGCATCTTCTTACTCAGATAATAGACCGCATGTTCTACCCCTGTCTCATCTGCCTGTACCATCATTGCCCCCAGTGATTCTGATTCTATAGCCAAATACAATATCAAAGGTCTGCCCGGTCTCGGAGGTTTCAATACAGGAGGCTTTACCAAGTACTCTCTGATTTTGTCGAAGGCTGTCTGACACTGTTCATTCCATCTCACTGGCTGATCTTTTCTCAACAGTTTGAAGATAGGCTCACATACTGATGTCAACTTGGCGATGAACCGACTGATGTACTGAATCTTCCCTAAGAATGCTCTGACTTCTTTTTCTATCTTCGGTGCAGGCATTTCTGTGATTGCTTTGATCTTTTCATAGTCTACCTCTATTTCTCCCATTCCCACTGTATGTCCCAGCAATTTTCCTGATGTCACCCCAAACACACATTTCTTGGGATTAAGCCGCATGTTGTATTTGTCAACTCTCTGAATGAACCTTTCCAGTGCTTCAATATGCCCGACCCTTGTCTCTGATTTCACCATCATGTCATCTACATACACCTCAATCTCTTTGTGCATCAAGTCATGGAAAAGTGTAGTGGCCATCCGCTGATAAGTAGCTCCCGCATTCTTAAGCCCAAACGGCATTACCTTGTAACAATAAGTACCCCACTCAGTAACAAATGCAGTCTTGTGTTTATCTTCCTCGGCCATAAGAACCTGATTATACCCTGAAAATCCATCCGCAAATGAATACATAGCAGATAAAGCCGCACTATCAACCAGAACATCTATATGCGGCAGAGGAAAATCATCTTTCGGACAAGCCTTGTTGAGGTCTCTGTAGTCTACACACATTCTGACCTTCCCATCCTTCTTTGGTACCGGCACTATATTAGCCAACCACTCAGGGTACTTTACTACTTCCAGGAACCCCACATCTATCTGTTTCTTAACTTCCTCTCTGACTTTCTCAGCCCATTCTGGTCTCATCCGTCGGAGTTTCTGTTTTACTGGCCTCATATTCGGATAAGTTGGTATTGTATGTTGGGCGATACTTCTATCTACCCCAGGCATGTCCTCATAGGACCAAGCAAATACTTTGGCATATTTTACCAATATTTCTTCTATTTTGTTCCTCTCCTCGGAGGTAACCTCACTTGCAATCAGAATTTCCTTGGGGTTCTCAAGCGTACCCAAGTTAAATGCAGTAGTTCTGGCCGAACTGATATCAAATATACATGATTCGTGCAGAGTAAATGGAAATGACTCAGGCAAGTAAGCAAAAGAAATGTCTTTATTATTGGATAATGCGGAAGTACATTCAAACAAATCAGGAAGGTAAATGTATTCATCATCTATAGACACTTCTTCCTCTGCAATCAGGTCTTCTTCAGGCTTTTCATCCTCTCCCATAGTCAGGCTCTCCAACTTCATCAATTCTTCTTCCCAATTCTCTGCTTCCACAACTTCTTTAGTCAGTGGTTTCTCACCCAACAAATCCTAGAAGATCTCAAATCCAGGTACCACAATCCCATTAACTTCCACAGGTTCAGGCTCCCCTTGATATCCTGAAGCTTTCAAAAAATATTCCATCAGTTTCAGACCCTTTTTCTTGACCTTCGGCTTTTCTTCATCAGATTTGTACCCTAAACCCTTCCGAGTAGTCTATCCTCTGAAATCTGGCAATTTTGAACCTTCACCCGGCGCGAACTTCATTTTTTTCATGATCCTAGCCACCCTAGGATCCACCCACTCCTCAAAAGTAGCTGACACCTGAAACCTCGTGAAAGGTTGTATCTCCAAGGCAGCCACAACATTATCTACCTTAGCCCGGATAGTAACAACTTCTCCTTCATACGGGAACTTGATCATCTGATGTAAAGTGAAAGGCACGCCCCCAAGTTTGTGAAACCAAGGCCTTCCCAATAATAAGGCAAAAGTGGCTGGGATGTCCAGCACCGTAAACTCGACTTCATCTTCAATAGGGCCTACCTTGACCATAGCCACAAAAGTACCCTCAACTCCCCTTTTACTGTCGTCATAAGCCTTAATAGTCATGCTGGAGGGGTCTAAGTCTGTTGCTTTCATACCCAATCTTGCCAGAATTTTCAACGGGCACACATTGATGGACGAACCGTCATCCACCATCACACATGAAGTTTTCTTGCCCCTCACTTCGGCCCTGATAAATAGAGGCCTATTATGATTTCTCCCCTCCGCCGAGAGTTCATCTTCAGAAAAAGATATATGCAAAGCTTCTTTCTGAACTGACCCAACAAACATTGCAGGGTTGGCGTCTTCCGGTACCACAATCTTGCTCAAGGCCTCAACCATGGCCTGCCTATGCTCTCGAGATGCACATAACAGTTCCCAGATACTCACTTGTGCTCTAGTCTTCCTCAATTGCCTCAGCACTATATCCCCCTCAGTATTTTCTGCAGTCTCAACCACTTCCCTACCATCTGTCAAAAATTCCTTACCCTTTTCTGCCATATCATTGTAAAAGCGACCGCTACGCGTCATTCCCCTTACTTCTTCCTCATCACTGCTAGAGAAATCAAGCCAAAAGCTTTTCCCCTGCTCTGTTTCATCCTCACTAGTACTATCCCAGATTCCAAGGTAAAAGGCTTGAGGGTGAAAGGATTTTAGGACAAGGTCTTCCGGGAGGCCAGAATTGATCATATAGGCTGGTGGTGGTACGACATGGTAATTGGGTAAGGGGTTTCTGTGTGTGTTAGGCTGTTCTGTTTCTGGGTCAGGTATTTTCTTAGAGTCTATTAGGTCTTGGATTTCATGGCGGAGTCGGGCGCAGTTGTCGATGTCATGGCCCTTTTGTTGGTGAAAGTGACAGTAAAGGCTTAGGTTATAATGTGGTGGTGGGGGATTGGGTAATGGTTTGGCTTCTATGAGTGATAGAAGTCCTTGTCTCTTCAACTTCTCCAATACCTTGGACAAGGGCCTACCCAAGTTGGAGAATCTCCGGTTCCGGATAGCGGCAATCCCAGCAGAAACGGGCTTTGTTCCCGATGTTCCCCCAATGGGCCTCCTGTTCAAACCGTATAATTTTCTATTCTCGGCCTCTTCTTCCTCAATATCCATGATAGTTTCCCTCAACTGTCGAAAATCAGTAATCATGGAGGTCATCCTCCTTAGCTTCCCATAGATGGAGGGCTTGGTGCCCTTGATGATTATTTTAATCTGGTCCTTCTCCGAGGGCCTAGTCTACATTTTCAACAACTGACCCCTCCATCGATCCACGTACTCCTTAAAACTCTCCTCCGATTTCTGCTTAATATTTTCCAGATCGCGGAGTGACAGATCGATCTCCAGGTCAGTGACATACTGCTTCAGGAAAGCGTCAGCCAACGCTCTCCAATCTTCCTTCACTTTCTTCTCCAAACTGTGGTACCCCACCACGGGAGCTCCCTCGAGCGACATTCCAAACATCTTCTGCACTTGGCGCTGAGATAGGCCAACTGAACTCATGACTGATACAAACTGTCAGAGATGCACCCTTGGAACCCCGTTCCCGTTAAACTTAGCCATATCAGGCATCTTGAACTGTGCCGGCAACTGTTCTTCGAAAGTCAGCGTGTCATAATCCAGCAAATCCTCATTCTTACCCCTCATCTTGCGGGTAACTAACTCAACTTGATCCCGGAGCTTCTGTAACTCTGCCTGAGACCCAGATACTCTGCCTGCTGCATACTCTGCCATATCATCCTAAAAAATGGGGACACCATCCCCCAACCTGACCGGAGGCACTTCCTGCCTTGCATTTTCTTAACTTCCCCCAGTACGGGACCCAGCTATACCAGCCACAGCAGTAGTCAATGCCTGTAACTGTTCAGTGATCTTTGCAAGACTGTTCTCTAACTGATCTATTCGGGACACTTCGTTATCTGATTCACTCATGGTTCCAACTGTTCTCTTAGTGAGTCTGGTTCCTTCTCTAACCCAAACGGTATCTATCGTGTCTTTTAAGACACAGAGGGTGTTAACAAGGTGTATGTATGCATGAGGTGCAATAGAAGCATATAACATATACTAAATCGAATAAAATTCTCAAACAAATCGGCCTATTATCATTTTAGAAGCCTTTGGGCTAACCGTCATAATAGTGAACCCGTCCCAGTTTAAATGGCCCAACGAGTTCATGTCTTATGGCAAAGAGCCCAACTAAATCCAAATGATAATATCCCGAACACAATCATAAAGTGGCCCATTGTTATTTAGAAGCCTTTGGCCCAATCGTCATAAGATACGTTCTTGTCCCAGTTTAAATGGCCCAACAAGCCCATATCTCATGACAAAAGATCCAAATGGATTCAAATAGCAATGTTCCCAAACATAAGCATACAAGGAAGATATCATAAACATAAAAAGGTAAATTCTACCGTGTGGCCCACCATCATTTCAGAAGCTTTGGGCCTCACTGTCATAAGATACGAACCTGCCCCAGTTTAAATGGCCCAGCAAGTCCGCATTTTTGACAATAGTCCAACTGCATCCAAATGAGGATGGTCCACAAGCACATACTCAAGGAAACAATTGTTACTTTAGCCATACAACCCCGGTAGACACGGTCAATTAAAACATAAATCCAAACATTACAAGACAATATTTCGGGGCCGATTCTCTATCCCCAGTGGAGTCGCCAGACTGTGGGAACACAGAAACTGGGCGACGCATGTTGTCCCAGGCTCGCGGCCCGGTTGGGAGTACGGAGTAGCCACGTGGGACTAAACCGGAGAATAATGGAGTCGCCACCCAACGTGAACCGGGAAAATGAGATTTAAGGCCGCACTCACCCCTCGCAAGGGAAGACCTGAAACCGTTGGGTTCGGAATGGTCCCTTACTTATGTCACTTGCAATGAAAGGATTCATGTAATATTTAATCAAGCTTAAGTAACACTTATTTCCAAGAGTATCATGCTTCTAAATTCACATGTTTAAAATAAAACTTGCATCTAAATTCGCATGTATTTCACATCTAAGATTGCATGCTTGAAATTACATCAAAGTATCAACGAACATACAACTTCATTGGCATATTACGAAAACACAAGCACACATACTAACCATACAAGCACACATGTGAGCACACTTCCAAGTGGTGCGTGGAATTATATCCCAAGTACAGACCCACTACCGTCCATTCGGAATCGGCTACGGAATTTACGTCTGGGTTTCCATCCGATATACCACAAGAAATAATACTCAAATGTCATCATGACATAGGTATATGAATTGTAATACGTTAAACCAATACTAAGGTAAATGATGCAACCAATGGAATAAACATGCTTTTCATTATGATGCATACAAAGATAAGAATGACTATATGAGATTTCACAATACATGCATGAATGGTATGGTCGGCTTTATGTGAGAAGCAGTGGAGTAAGGGACGTGAAACTGTGTGGTTTGTGCGTGAAGTGGCTTTTGCTGAGGAAGATTTTGTGTGATGCGCTGAGGGACGTTTGTGGCTGTGTTGAGGGACGTTTGTGACTTAGGCATGAAGATTATCAATCTGGTCGAGAGGCAGTAGGTTGTTAAGGTTATGATTTGTGAGAACACATGGGGACTAGGAGGATTATGGGCTTATTGATGTGTTTAAAGGCTGCAGGGTTGAGTGAGCATGCGTGATTAATGTGTTGTGTGGCGTTGAGTGGCTGTGAGGCAAGGGTTGGTTAATTTGTGGTTTTTGGTTTAATGGTCAATGCCGAGAGTGAGAGAGTTACCGATGGGTGGGAGGGCTGAGTGATGATCATTTTTGAGTGCGTGAATGCCAGGCTTCGTGGCGTGATTTGAAGGTTGATGAAGTCAGAGACGTGAGGGGTGAAGGCTAAGGCCAATTGAAGGGTAGTACGTGCATGTCTTAGAGTGTGTGCTGGCTGTAGGGTTTATTACGTGAGATGAAGATAGATTCGTGAGGGGGCAGGTGACGTGAGTGTCTAAGATTTCTGTTTCATTTTTATTTTTGGTCGTGAGTGTCTTGTAGTTGGGGCAGGTGGCTATGGGTAGACCAATGACAAAAGGTCGAGCCAAGACAGGAATAGACGATGCAATCAAATAGATGAAAGACACGGCGAATATCATGGTAAAGGTAGCCTTGTAGGCTTTTCTTCCCCCAAATGGAGAACCTTTTAATCCAACACAATAGGCCCATGAGCCTTTCATTATAATATGTACAAAGACAAAGATAATTACATCAAACTTAGTATGCCGGATTGAACATATCTTGCATTCAACCGAACACACATTAATCGGTGCGGCGAAGCATCGTGGTAAAGGATTTTAACCCCTCCAATTAGGGGACCTTTCATCGCACATACTAAGCCCATGCACTCGATTGCATCATGCACACAAAAAATTAAAGAGAATAATATTAAACTTAGTGTGCCCGATTGAACATATCTTGCATTCAACCGAACACACATCAATCGGTGCGGCGAAGCATCGTGGTAAAGGATTTTAACCCCTCCAATTAGGGGACCTTTTATCGCACTTACTAAGCCCATGCACTCGATTGCATCATACATAAACAAGTAACATGCGGAATTCAAATGACAGAAAAAATAATTAAACCAAAGCAACCTAAAACAAACAAGTGTCGTTTACTCAAGTGGTACATGGAGTTGTATCCCGAGTGCAGATCATACTACCGTCCATTCGGAATCGGCTATGAAATTTACGTCCGGGTTTCCATCCTATATACCACGAGAGACAACACTTTTCCATTCATCCAATACCCACGACACACATCATACACAAACAAGATTCAACAAATAATTAAAATACGATCAAAATAACAAAAATCAAATAAAGATGAGTGTGAAAAGTACCCTCAGGTCTAACCTTTTAAGTCGTCTTCGGACTTGTGTTTCATGGAGATCGGAAGGGGTAAAAGCTCCTTACTCTTCCGGTTCACTAGCTTAGCGTCTCAACTCGTTGTTCCACTGTTTTTTCTTGCTATTTTTGCTGTATTTTCTGCTCACTATTTCAGGTCTACAAAGTCACTTTTTTTGCGTTTTTTGAGGGTTGTTTGGGTTGTTGTTTTTGCGATTTTAAGGAGGCTTAAAGTGTGGTTTTTTATGTCACTGTTTTTAGGCGTTTAGGGGCTGTTTTTAGTGAATTTTGCTGCTGTTTTGGTGGTTAAATAGTGCAGTTTGGGTTGTTAAAATAGTGCAGTTTTTTATGTTACTGTTTTAGGATTTTAGGGACTGTTTTAGGAGGATTTTGCTGCTATTTTAAGGTGATTTAGGCTGCTGTTTTAAGGTGATTTAGGGGCTGTTTAGGCATGTTTTAGGGGGGTGCAGGGGCTGTTGTTTTCGATGGAAAAGGGGCTGCTGTTTTAAGGTGATTTGCTCACTGTTTTAGGCGTATTTTACTGCTGTATAGGGCTGGTTTCGGTGGCTTTAGGAGGGTATAAAGGCTTGTTATTTTCGGCTATGGAGGGGTTGAGGAGGGTGATGTGTTCGGTTATGGAGTGGAGGAGACGAAAAGAATATTTTTTTTTGTTACTTCTCTTGTGATTGGCGTGAATGGAGAGCTTGGAGAGGGGGTGGAAATTCTTTTGCTTCTTTTGTTTCTTCTAAAAAAACGTGAACTAGAGAGAGCTCTTGTGTGTGTATGGGCGTGGACTAGAGGGAGAGGCTTGGTTTGGCTTTGTTTATATAGAGAATGGCTAGGGCTCCTCCTTGTGTCACAAGGAATGGGATTTTGGCATTAAAAGGAGGATTTGATTTGGTATTGAGTAAGGAAAGTCAAGGATTTGATGGAGACGAGATTGGTTTAGATTAGGAATTTTGAATATCTAATTTGTGTTTGTTTAGGAATACAATCTTTTTTAATTGGTTAGGATTGATTTAATTAGGCATAACATCTTTTTAATTTAGGTATATAACATATTTGATTTGTTTAGATTAGGCATGATTATATTTTGTGTTTTAATTAATTTGGTAAATGATTTAATTAATATTTTATTTAATTACATTATCTAATTAATATCTAACTTAATATTTGATTTAATTTGGGTGTGTATTAGGTAAAGTGGGCGTCAAAGAGAGGAGTGGAGAGGTCTTGGGTGTGGGCCTTTGGTTGGTGGGCTTGGTTAGGTGTTGGACTAAATTTGTGTTGGATTTTAATTTAATTTAATTTGTGACATGCATTTTAAAGTTTTAATTATTTTGGATTGGGCTTGGATGCGGGGTCTTGGGCCTTGCACAATTTTTTAAAACAGAAATCAAACGAGTTACTCGAGGCTAAACTAGTGAACTTAATCCGTCAATGAGTCAATTCTTGACTCTTCCCTTCCGATATCTGTTTCCCGCGGTTTCCTGAACTTAAGAGGTAGTTGTCTCCAAATAAGACTCCTCATCGGGTTTCACATGCAAAAATGCAATGCCTACAGACACGTGGCCTGATATGATTCGCCAAAGTTCGGTCCAATGAAGGAGTGACACGTGGCACGTGCTTCGGTTTGTTCCAATCAGATGTTGACACGTGGCGACCGGCGCGCATTAGCAGGTCCGCTGTGATGGTGACACGTGTCATGGCGCACATTAGCATGATCTGCGCACGTTAGCAAATTCGACCAATCAGATTTTGACATGTATCACACGGCGCACGATAGCATTACCGGCGCATTCTGGGAGTCGCGACGCGCAAGGCTTCAGCGTCGCGACGCCAAAATGACGAAAATGCCCTTTTATCCAATTTTGTCCATTTTGCCCCCAAATTGTCTCCATGCTTCCCAAACTTTATTTATCTACAAAATAACACAAAATACATCAAAACGTTCACAAATCTCAAAAAACTATACGAAATATTAGGTCAAATGAGTGGAAAAAAGTGATATATTTACCACTCATCACATTGGCGTCACTATCAAACCCCCATGTGGAAATATACCTATCCGACTCCTTTCATTTTAAATGGATCTAGATTACTTCAAGGGATGAAGTGCATGAGGGAGCGCATGAACCCCTCGTGGCAGTACCAGACTCCTAAGACCGGAGCGTAGCTACCCCATGACTTGTATTTTTTAGGGACATCTCGAAGTGGCAATCACAGGAAATGAATGCCCCCGTGAAGAAATTTGCCCAACCGAATCAGCAATATCACCCCGGGATGACCACTACGGGGAACGTGTTCCCATAGGTTTAGCCTAACCGTTCGGATCCAGGAGAAGCATAACACGGGTAGGGATTGTGCCCTCGTGGCGTATGCAGGTTCCAACGTTGCTCGGCGTAAGGAGCCCACATATAATATGCGGGTTCCACAGTGGCCTGGCATAAAGAGCAATGTGCCCTTATAACCTAGGACGCTCTTTGATCCGTATCTCGGCTTACCGAGACACCGAATTGTGAGATTCAGAAATATGTTTTGGAGACGTCGGGCAGGACGCTGTCTGAAGGCATCTGAGTTGTTATTTGCACTTATGAAATTATTTCATTTGGGGTATGTGCTAAGTCACCCCCACCTTTTATTCAATTTACTTTATTCCAAATTTCTATTTTGTTTTTCGCTGTCCGACAAGGGGACGCCCGCGTTAGAGTCAGTAGAGCCTCGAAGGTCGATTTATTTCCCTTTCGTGTAAGTCTTGGTTGTTGTTCGGCTCGGGGCTGGATTTCATTCCGCCAAGACCGCATTATTGTTTGGCTCGGGGCTGGATTTCGTTCCGCCGAGACCGCGTCGTTGTTCGGCTCAAGGGTTGGATTTTTTCCACCGAGACCGCTTTGTTGTTCGACTCGGGGCTGTATTTCGTTCCATCGAGGCCGCGTTGTTGTTTGACTCGGGGCTAGATTTCTTTCTGCTGAGGTCGCATTATTGTTTGGCTCGGGGTTGGATTTCGTTCCTTCGATGTCGCGTTATTGTTCGGCTCGGGCTTGGATTTCATTCCGCCGAGGCCGCATTGTTGTTCGGCTCGGGGCTGGATTTCGTTCCTCCGAGGTCGCGTTATTTTTCGACTCGGGGTTGGATTTCATTCCACCGAGGTCGCATTATTGTTCGACTCGGGGTTGGATTTTGTTCCGCCGAGGCCACGTTATTATTCGGTTCATAGATGTGTTTCGTTCCACCAAGGTTGCTCAGTTCGGGTTTGGGGTGAATCCCACCGAGCCGGCTTCTTTGTACTGGGAATGTAACATTCCCCTAGGACCAAGTGTTCCTCTCAGTTCAGGTTTGGGGTGAATCCCACCGAGCCAGCTTATTCGGACTGGGGATGTAACATTCCCCCAGGTCCAAGTATTTCTCTCAGGTTGGGGTACGTCCCACTGAATGGATCATCATCGGCTTAGGAACGAGGCATTCTTCTCATGATCGGGTTCAGAGGCGACCAGATTCCGAGTTTTCTCCTCACATTCAGGTTTGGAAGGGCAAGTCATCAAGTTAGAAAATGAGATTATACGAAGTATACCGAGCAGAACAGTCAGAGATAAGCAAGGAAAAGAAGGTTGCAGATGTACTCACAGGAACGCAGAGGAGATTCTTCAGCTTTAATTACAGGTATCTTGGAAGCAAGAATAAGAGCCTTGGACAGTAACTCCTCCAGATCTAAGAGTAGAAGCACGAAAGGTGTAAATTCAGGATAATGAACTCACTTTAGGAAAAAGGCGAAAATTGGGAGCGACCACCAGCAGTGTAAACATTGCACCATCTTTTTATAGTTCCCGACATCAAACTCACAAGCTCGTTGATACCGAGAACTAGGAGATAGATGTTGATGGTGAAAATCAATGAGTACATCGAATAGTGCAAACAAGGGGTCGACATGGGTTTTTCCTTTGTTCCAATGAAGATGGATGTTCAGAAAGTATTGGACATTCCTCGCTTCGGTAGTGGTCCGGACGAGGTCTCCCAGATTTGGCCAATCATAGTATGCGGTTTGATACAGATCCCATAAACCAACCACATCAATTCCTTGGCTCGGTTTGGGCCTATTCAGTTCTTTTGTTAGTAATTCGAAGGGCTCGGAAAACCCAAGACAGGACAGAAGAGGTTCGGTAGGTTCGGCAGACGATTCGACCGACCACTTAGTCACCGACAGAAGCCTCGAGAAGGTAATTTCCCTTTACAAGTGTCATCTCCCGGAAATACCCACCAGACGGTTATCATCACTAAATGCATGTGGCAGTGAAAAGTCAAACTGATGCGATGGGATGTCAGAGAGCAGGTTCACTTTCGGTAAGAGCAGGTCTAGGGCAGAGAGCTTAGTAAATGAAACAGATTCACGTGGAAGGCTCTGCAGAACAGGGAATAGTAACCGCCTAGTTTAACCGCCTCATCTTGTGTATATAAAGAAGAGGGGGAACGATTCCAAAGGTAGAGTTCTTGACCTTCTCTTTTTTTCTTTTAGAGAAACCAATTGTAAACACCATTGTAGCCCAACCTGCTTGGTTTCCACACTGACCGATCACCAAACAGGTCGGCCGAGCACGTTTTATTAATAAAACACCATCTGTTTTGTGCCTGTGGACGTAGGCTGGATTCAATTCGCCGAACCACGTTAACTCTCTTGTGTCAATCTGCGTGTTTCTTTGCCTTCCACTATGTTTGCTTTTGGTCCCCCATAACCAAACAAATTCACTACTGAATGACGGTTATCCCGGGAGTGATATTCCCATATCATCCCTGAGCCGAAAATCAACAGTCGAAAATTTCAACACCATATTATTAGTTGGTTATTTGGGTGGGGCAGTTAAAACTCTACATCGGGATTTTCCTGGCCTTGAGATATATATACCTTATAAAATTGCTGATATGTTACATTTATTTTTTTACCTATTTTTCATATGTGGAAGAGTCTTGATGTAACCTGTAAGGTTATTCTATTATAACCTGATGGTCATAGATATAGTATAATAAATCTTATGCGTTGAGCCATCATTATCTGTTTTTTTATATACGGATTAATTCTTGCAGTTCTTGGTGGTATGTTCTTGTGGTTTTCTCTTGATAGGAAGTCTAGCTAGAAGGAATCTGAGGCCGGTTCCGGTATATAATCCTCCTTTATGGCAAGGCACAGAGCTAATCCTGCAGGCACCTTGGCCACCTTCTAGCACAATAAAACGAGGGCTTTAAGTATGCAAAAAATTACTTTTGCCCGAATCTAGTGCGTGAATTGGTGCTCAAATTGGTCAAATTCAAATTCAAAACGATGTTGTTTTGGTTTGGGTTGTTTGTACTTCAAAAAATAAGGTCTTTAACGTCGAAAAATATTGACGCTAAAAGAAGAGCCATTGACGCTAAAGAATATTCGACGCTAATAAATGGACGAGAAAGACTGTTAGCGTTTGTTCGCCCGATTTTTCAGTAATACACGTGTAAGGTTCCAATGTCCTGAGACACAGTCCCAGAAAAGGGGTGATTGATTCCAAGAAAATGCCTTTAAGAGGCACAACACACATATTACAGCCTAAAGATTACAAAGCTAAGAAATGCGTTAAATTTAAACTACTTGCTCATTTTGAGTCTTTTTTCTTCCTTCTTTCCTTTTCACTACACCTGAGCCTTTTATAGTGCATGGTCCCGCTAATTGCTCGAGAAGTTTTGCCGTCTTCAGCCCATTAAACCTCCACGTTCCCTACTCATATGTAACTGCTGGATCATATGTGCAACTGCTGGATCGTCAGTGCAACCAGTGGCGGTGCCACTTGAGGTCGAGGAGGGGGTTCAGCCCCTGCTGACCTAAGAAAAAAATATATTTATTTTTTTATAAATAAATTAATATTATTTGATTTAATATAAAATATCCTTCTAAAATTTCAAAACTTTTAAATATCAAATCTTAAAGTAAAATATTTTTGTTTTCTAATTTTTATTTTTGTTAATTTTCTTGGTCACCACTTTAAATCAATCAACCAATTATTCAGTTAGAGGAGTCCCAAAATTTTATCCAAAGTCAAAAAAAATGTTAAATTTTATGTGTAATGACTTTTTATACTTTTTATTGTTTATGAATAGGGGTCTCGTTTCAGGAACTCCTCTATGTCGTCTCAAAATTTAGGACAACTCATGAAACCCTTGAATTTAGCCATGTTGAAATTTTTTCCTAAATATGGTGTATAAATAAATATATATATATATATATATATATAATATATATATATAGAGGGAATGAAAAGATAAAATCCTTAAGTGAAAAAGACTAAACCTTTGAGTTTAAAGGAAATAATATGTTTTTAATGGGAAAGAACATAACCCTTAGGTTGAAAGGACCCCGTGGAGGATTACAACCCTTCAAGAATTCCCTTCATTGAAAAAATGATGTGTTTTCAAAGACAACCCTCTATGTCTATAAAAATGAGTGCTTGAATTCATTTTTTGATCATCCAAAAATATTCATTCTAAAAAATCTGAAGTATAGAAAGAGTTTCCCCCCTTTTCAAGTTCAAGTTCATGGAGAAATGAATGTTCCTTCAACATGAAGCAATCAAGTTATC
This sequence comes from Zanthoxylum bungeanum, assembly GCA_019454045.1. Lineage (NCBI taxonomy): Eukaryota > Viridiplantae > Streptophyta > Magnoliopsida > Sapindales > Rutaceae > Zanthoxylum > Zanthoxylum bungeanum. Next base: position 48,352 of record SKCR01032965.1, read on the forward strand.
AAGGGAGAATGTTAGCTACAAGCCCATAAGTAATCCGTTGAGCACCGATACGGTGCTAATAAGTTTTTAAGGATAGAGACAATTAACTTGATTCTCATTTATCATCTTCTAAATAAATTTTCCGGTTTTTCTAAGTTTCAATGTTTATGTTTTATTGAATGTATCACATTAAAAATTTGATTGAAAGTTGCATGTTAAAATTGATTAATAACACATTATAGATAACAAGCCCCTCCTGAATCAAATTCTTGGCTCCGCCATTGCGTGCAACTACTTGGTAACTTGCTAGATCGTGGGGGTTACTGCCAGTTTATGCAATAACCATTAGGTGCGCCTACTCATAACTAACCAACCACATGGTACCTTCACATATTCATTTTTCTTTCATCGTTCTTTACTTGTTGGAAGGTTTTTCTTCCTTCTTCATGATTATTTACTCGTTCCTCGAATTGTCCTGAGTTGAGTCTTTCTAGGTCAATTCTTTCTTTCTTTTTTGTCCATAATGATGTCGTGCCTTTTCGTCCTTTAATACGTCATGTCTTTTCGTCCCTTGATATTTATTTTCCTATTAACAGTGTCGAAACTATACTTTCGACGCTACATTACAATATTTTGTCTCAAAATATTTTCGACGTTAAATTTGAGACCTTTAGGAAGGAAAATATAAAATAGATCACAACAAGGCATTCTGTATGGTGCACTTTCTCTTTGACTGCCATGATATTAGGCTATTAGCAGTAATCAAATAAGAGATATTGGCATAAATTTTTAGTACTACAGAATGCTGAGGTGCCACAAGAATGCTTGTGCTTTGTGCTTTGCTTGTTGCATGTATAATCTTATTAATCAGTTCATGGTTTCTATTAATAGTTTGCAGCCATTCAAGACGCAATTAATTCTTGACAGTTTTTTTGTTATTAGGAAAATGATACTCAACTAATCTATAGATTATTATAGTGATGTGTTTACTTGATGGATTGTAATGGGAATGAAGGAATGAGAATGAAAGAAATGTTTACTTATTAAATAGTGAAATGAGAATGAAAATGAAAACGTGGGCTCTATTTAAAATAGATAATGACAAATGAGAATTTCATTATCATCGCTCCCATGAGAATGAGCAATCCCAAATCTTGAGGGAAATTATTAAAATATTATAAGTAAAAATTAATAAATTAATATTAAATTATTATGTAATTAATTAATAATTAATATATAAATAATTATTTATTGGAATTAAAATAAAGAATAAATTATTAATTATTAATAAATTAATATATAATATTAAAGTGAATCCGTAAAGCACCTGTGACGGGGCCAATAAGTTCTTAAGGACAGAGAGAGATCTCATTGCTTTTTCCAGGTTTTTATCTACAGTTTCATGTTTTAGGTTTTAGGGTTTATGATTGTATAATTGGTATTTTCTGGTTTGATTTGATTGTAGCATATTATTTGACGTTTAATGACACTAATCGGCCTACAATCTTAAGAACTTATTGGATTCTAGTGTTGTTAAATAGTAATTTGTATGCTAGGGTAGAAAAGTTTCTGGGAGAATACGGACTGTGCATGAAAAACCTGTAAGGTGTTCGAATGCTCGACGAACGCAAAGGCCAAAATCTGAAATTTTATAAGAACGTTCGAACGCGTCTTTAAACGCAACTCGAAAGCAAGCCTTCTGACTAAGAACGTTCGAACGTGTCCTAAATACAACTCGAACGCAAACTCTCTGGAATCATTCCGTTCGAACGCATTCTTGAACGCTATACGAACGTGAACTCTCTGGAATCATTCCGTTCGAACGCATTCTTGAACGCTACTCGAACGTGAACTCTATGGAAACACTTCGTTCGAACGCGTTGTCAAACGCAACACGAACGCACCCACACTGGACAGTCTCGTTCGAACGTTTATACGAATGCGACACTAACGAAATAGTCCTTTAATTATTATAAACTGTAAATTAATATTAACTTAGTAAATCATATAATGCAACACATTAATCTTGGCAGTATAGATTTAAGTTATTATTAGGTTGTTCAATTATCACAAGCATACACATAGTGATAAAGTTGAAATTGATTGTGTGTTGCATACTTGGTTGAGAATTTAAAGTGTAATCATATACAAGAAATTCCATTCAATCTTGCTTGACACTTACACATATCTACACATATTGTATATTGTCTGTGCTATTGAATAAAGTGTAGTTCTGGGTTTGAATTTCTAAAAGATCCTATTGAAAAAGTGTTTAAAGAATATTCTGTCAAAAAGGCGATAAGAGCCTAAGTGGTCAGGGATTTAAGTGGTTACTCCGGACCTCCTCGTCCTCTGGGAATATTCGTTTATTCATTTTTCTAAAGAATCTTTAGATGAAATTCAAGGACTCGTGTTTATTGGAACCATCATCCAATAGAACAACAAGTGGTTACCTAGTATATCACTTTGAACAAGATCATTTGTTGATCATTGTGCAATTTGTCTTTTGTAGACTAATTGACCCCTATTGATTTTCCAGTTACAAATGGCTAGCGGAAACATCACAGTACCAGTCTCTCATAGAGAAAAGTCGGAGAAATTTGGTGGGGCAAATTTCAAATAGTGGCAGAGCAAAATGCTGTTCTACCTGACAATTCTCCAGTTGGCTAAATTCCTCAAAGATCCTCTGGGTCCTGTGGAGGGTGAATCAGAAATGGCCAAGGAAGAGCGAGAACATACATGGATGTCTGGAGACTTCTTATGTAAGAACTACTTTTTAGGTGGTCTTGACAATACCCTGTACAATTTGTACCAAGGCATGACTTCTGTGAAGATTCTATGGGAATCTCTCGAGAAGAAATATAAAACCGAGGATGTCGGACAAAAGAAATTTATCGTGGGTAGGTTCTTGGACTACAAGATGGTAGATTTAAGGACGGTGATGTCTCAGTTTGGTGAACTGCAGTTGATCATTCATGAAATACTGGATGAGGGTATAAAACTCTGTGAGATGTTTCAAGTTGCCGCCATAATTGAAAAGTTGCCTCCATCATGGAAGGACTTCAGGAGCTATATGAAACACAAAAAGAAACAGATGAGTCTTGAAGACCTTAGTGTTCGATTGAGAATCGAAGAGGACAACAAGATGTCCGAGAAGGCCAGCTACAAGACTATGGAGTCTAAGGCCAATATCATTGAGGGTATAAAGGGTGGCAAGAAGAGAAAGAACAGTGGAGCTGATTCTTCGAACAATAAGTTCAATAGGAAATGCTACAACTGTGGAAAGAGCGGTCATATGTCAAAGGACTGCAGAAACAAGAAGTCTCAGGATAAGGGCAAGAAAAAGAAAAATGAGGCCCATGTCACAAAAGGTAAGCAGCTGACTGATGAGATCTCAGAGATGGAACTATCAGCAGTGGTAACCGAAGCCAACATAGTTGGGAATCCGAGAGAATGGTGGGTAGACATTGGGGCTACTCGTCATATCTGTGCAGATAACAAGATGTTTTCCATGTACCAGAAGGTCGATGGCGGTGATCATCTGAGAATGGGAAACTCGTCTACCTCCCAGGTGGTTGGACAAGGCACAATGGTTCTGAAGATGATATCCAGAAAAAAGCTAACATTGAAAAATGTACTGTATGTTCCAGATATTCGGAAGAACTTGGTCTCGGGCTCTCTTCTTAGTAAGGATGGTTTTAAGCTTGTATTTATTTATGATAAGTTTGTAATGACTAAGAATGATATATATGTAGGAAAATGATACCTAACTGAGGGCCTTTTTCAAGCTAAATGTAATGACTGTCAATCGTGCTATTAATAAAGCTAGTACTTCTGCTTATATTATTGAGTTACAAAATGTATGGCATGAGAGGTTAGTACATGTTAATTATGATACCATGCGTAAATTAATCAACATGGAACTTATACCTAAATTCGAATTGATAGCCAACATAAGTGTGAGGCATGTGTTGAAGCAAAAATGCATAGAACATCATTTCATTTTATTGAACGCAGTTCTGAACTTTTAGAACTTGTACACACTGATGTGTGTGACATGAATATTGTGCAATCAAGAGACGGTAAAAAGTATTTTTTCACTTTTATCGATGACAACACAAGATTCTGTTATGTGTACTTGCTGAGGAGCAAAGCTGAAGCGATTGAGAGCTTCGTACACTATAAGAACGAAGTTGAAAATCAACTTAGCCTGAAGCGATTGAGAGCTTCGTACACTATAAGAACGAAGTTGAAAATCAACTTAGCAAGAAAATTAAAAGAATCAGGAGTGATAGAGGTGGTGAATATGTTTCACCATTCGGTGAATATTGTTCTGTGCACGGAATTATTCACGAAACCACTGCTCCTTATTCTTCTCAACAAAATGGGATTGATGAGCGCAAAAACTGAACGTTGAAGGAAATGATGAACGCCATGTTGACAAGTTCTGATTTACCCCAGAACTTGTGGGGGAAAGCCTTGCTTTTCGCGAACTACGTTCTAAACAAGCTTCCTCACAGAAGATTGGACAAGACTCAATATGAGTTGTGGAAAGGTTTCGTACCTTCCTACAAATACCTAAAAGTGTGGGGGTGTCTTGCCAAAGTAATGGTTCTTAAACCTAAGAAGGTTAGAATATGACCCAAAACTGTTGATTGTATATTCATTGGATATGCTCGCAACAGTAGTGCGTATCGATTCTTAGTACACAAGTCTAAAATTCTTGACATCAATCCGAATATGATAATTGAGTCAAGGAATGCGACATTTTTTGAAGAGACGTTTCCTTGTAAGGAAAAACAAAGAACATAGTCTCTCAAAAGAATAGTTGATACTATCAAGGACAGTGATCAAGTTGACCAAGAATCAGATCAACGTGTAAATGCTGAGACAATCGAGCCTAGACGTAGCAAAAGAGCTAGAACTTCTAAGTTATTTGGTCCCGATTTTCTGACATACTTGTTAGAAAATGAGCCTCAAAGCTATAAAGAAGCTATGTCTTCTCTGGAGGCACCTCTTTGGAAAGAGGCTATAAATAGTGAGATTGATTCAATCCTACAGAACCATACTTGGGAGTTGGTTGATCTTCCACCAGGTTGTAAGCCACTGGGCTACAAATGGATATTCAAAAGGAAGATGAAAACGGATGGATCAATAGATAAGTACAAGGCAAGACTTGTCATAAAAGGTTATAGACAAAAAGAAGGCCTTGATTACTTTGACACATATTCACCAGTGACTCGAATCACATCGATAAGAATGCTCATAACCATATCGGCTATATTTGGTCTTGAAATAAATCAAATGGATGTAAAGACGACGTTCTTGAATGGTGAATTGGATGAAGAGATTTACATGGAACAACCAGAAGGGTTTAGTGTTCCTGGACAAGAACATAAGGTGTGTAAACTTGTAAAATCTTTGTATGGATTAAAACAAGCATCGAAACAATGGCATGATAATTTGACAAAGAAATATTGTCAAGTGGGTTCAAAACCAATGAGTGTGGTAAGTGTGTGTACACCAAATCAACTCAAAAAGGATATGTCATTGTGTGTCTCTATGTAGACGTTATGCTGATAATTGGTAGTAATCATGAAATGATTCAGTCTACCAAAAACGTATTATCCAGCAGATTTGATATGAAAGATATGGGAATAGCTGATGTGATCCTAGGAATTAAGATTTCTAGGGCATCAGACGGATATATATTATCTCAGACTCATTATATTGAGAAGATACTTGATAAATATATCAAAGGGGATCTAAATGTGGCTAGAACCCCTGTAGACCTAACTCTTCATCTATCAAAGAATACTAGTTCAAGCATATCGCAATTAGAGTATTCGAGAATCATCAAAAGTCTGATGTATCTCACGAATTACACACGACCTGATATCGTTCAAGCTGTGAATCTGCTTAGCAGATATACGAGCAATTCAGGACATAACCACTGGAAAGTCATAGTAAGAGTTTTGAGGTATCTAAGAGAAACTTCAAAATATGGGCTACATTACGTGAGATATCCTATTGTACTAGAGGGATACAACGATGCTAACTGGATATCTGATACGGTGGATTCCAAATCTACGAGTGGATTTATTTTCACATTTGATAATGTAGCCGTGTCATCCTCAAGGCAAACATGTATTGCCCGGTCTTCTATGGAATCAGAGTTCATACCGTTAGACAAAACAGCGGAAGAAGCTGAATGGCTTAGAAACTTCCTGGAGGATATTCCTAGTTGGTCCAAACCGGTGACAGCGATTAGATATATTGTGATAGCCAATCGGCTATTAGGAGAGCCCAAAATACAATGTATAATGGTAAGTCTCGACACATACGTCGGAGACATAATACCATACGTCAACTGCTCTCAAGTGGCATAATAACGATCGATTATGTTAAGTCGAATGAAAACCTAGCAGATCCACTAACTAAAGGTTTACCTCGATAGCAAGTTGAGAAATCATCGAGGGGAATGGGCTTGAAGCCTATAATCTAAGAATTGTCACTGTGGAAACCCAACCTAGCTGACTGGAGATCCCAATATCTAGGTTCAAAAAGGACAACAGAAACTTTGTGCAATTCAAAACAAGCACTGAAGAGTTTTATACTTTTTCCCATTCCGATAATGACGCTGAGTGATGACTGTCATTGGTTAGGATAAGCTAAGGCTTTTAATTATCACTATATTAAAAGATGAGTCCTAATGAGGATAAAGACAGATTACCTCTTCATAGTAGATCACCTATTTCAAGTAAGAAATGAGGTCGCTTCCATGGGAACTTTTAAAGGCGTGTTACCCTAAAGTGCTTGATGAATCCAGGACCGTTGTTCAGGGCCAAAATGAACACAACCGTAGAATGGGAAAATGGTCGAATTAAAGCTGTATGTTGGCAATTATCTTGGTTTACACCAATGGCAGAACAATTCAAGACTATGAGTCACTGGTTTGCCAAGTAAATTCAATTGTCATTCACTAGGAAATGTTCAAGGCGAAAGCTACTTATTTCGATGCAGCTTTAGTTCATGGTAACTCTCTCAAGTGTCTATATGAATATTAGAATAATTGTGGGGGATTGTTGGAAATTCTTGTAATTTTCATTTAGGATATTGTTAAATGTCTTGTTGGATGCTAGGGGTGCATGGGAAGGTTGCAATCCTTGGGAGGGTTGCATCCCACCCCAAGGGGTCCCTCTTGGCACCTCTCCATGCCTTATATAATAGGCATCCCATCCATCACAAGAAGAAAGAGAACAGATCCGTTTTGAGAATCATTTTGCTTTCATTTTATTTTGAGAGAGAGTTCCACCATTTCCTAGTTCATATACTTGTCAAGGAGTTCTCCTTGGACAATAAGGAACCAAGTTATCCTGGGAGAACATTGGCCAATTGCGAATCCGTAAAGCACCTGTGACGGGACCAATAAGTTCTTAAGGACAGAGAGAGATCTCGACTTGGATTCGTCATTGCTTTTTCCAGGTTTTTATCTACAGTTTCATGTTTTAGGTTTTAGGGTTTATGATTGTATAGTTGGTATTTTCTGGTTTGATTTGATTGTAGCATGTTATTTGACGTTTAATGACACTAATCGGCTTACAGTATTTTCAGAATCAGATCGGTGATCCAAAAAGTTCAGTGGGTCAGTGGTTGACCAGTTGAGTCATTCTGAAAAAACCAACAGAACCTATCTACGTCATAAATAATTTTATTTAATTAAAAATTATAAAAAATATTAAATATTTATTTTAAAAATGAAAAAAATTTGAACCGATCCGATTTGTTTCACCGATTTTGATCAACTTTTTTCCGAATTGATTTTTAAGTATTAGCCGAACTAGATATAAGGCTGATTTTTGGTTTTATCGGTTGGTTCGGTCTTAACAACTATGATCTTCCCATGGAGATTGTGTTTTATTAAATATTAACAAATTCGGACCATAAAAACTTATCTAAACAAGTAATAAAAAGATGGAAATTTAAATGTTAAGTGGAAATTGTAAAATGTACTAAATTGAAAATAATATTAATATTAATCAACAAATTATCTAAGGTTTTGATTTCCCCCAATATTTTGCAATCCCTAAATGAAACCCATTTTTTATTTACAATGATTACTTAATTATCAGTTTAGGAAACGAAATTAATACAAACTCTTCCAAACGTCATACATCGTTGACCTAATTTAATCAATAGCTAATGAGTGGTGATACAATCACTAATAATCTCACAAACAATTTTACAAACTCATCATTGTAGCTACAGTGATCTACAGTGAATCACTGTAGCTACAGTAAGAGGATTTGTAAAATTATTTGTGAGATTATTAGTGAGTGTATCATTTTCCATAGATAATATTCATATTTCAACTGATTAAATTAGGTCTAATTTATGTCCAATTTTTAAAATTGACCACACATATCAATTAGATATATTTCTATATATCCCAAATTGGAAATTCAACTACCGGGATCCTAAAATGGAATTGTGTGTTATCCACCCAATGATTGAATTAGATTTTCTTTTCCAGGTTAATCCCATTGAGATATGGTAATTTTTCTAGACCCGTCTTGTCTCAAATAGATCTTGTCTAGTTTGAAACGGAATTTGAAATATATTTTTATGTCTGATTTTAAAAATAAGATGGAAATTAAAAATAAGATGGAAAATATTCAGCGGCTTATTTATTCAAGTGTTCCTTCACCTTATGTGAATATTCAATGCCAGTCATGTATTACCCAATATAGGACCCAGAAAATAAAACCAAATTGGGTAAAATTTATGTTGCATATACCCGACAACCAATACAATTAGTCCAACATGCAATATATCCAGCTACCAATAAAATTAGCCGAGCATGAAGTATATCAATAGCCAATCACAACCACTCTTAATAAAAATCCATAATTAATTTGAAATGGAATCACATAATCAAAATATTCGAAATAAGTGGGTCAGTTAGCTTGACAAAGCACATTCTCCAAATTTAACCCATATTCTAGGGCATTTTTCTTGTTTGAATACTCCATGATCAAGCCTCTTTTTATGACTTTAAAATGTCAATTATTTTTATTTTGTGTAGTTCTATTGTCCATATATTTATTGTCATCACCTCACTCTCTTAGATTATAAATGTGTAAATTTCAACTATTGTCGCACGTAAATGCTTAGCCGAAGCCTGGCCATAGCAAAGATTCAAAGAGTTCACATTGTAGCTCAGGAAAATGAATTTGACAGATATAAATAATTGTGAAATTATAAGTTCATTTTCTTTTCTTTGACTTGGAAAAATAAAGTTGGAATTTGTAATTCCTTAGCTCTCAGTCGTCGATCAAAATTCAAAAAGGAAAATTAAATATTAGATCATAGCAAGGCATGCATTCTGCATTCTGTATATAATAGGTCTGATATTAGCAGTAAGTGATCAAATAAAATTCAGTAGTACAGAATTAATGCTGATGAGGTGCCACAGGAATGCTTTGCTTGTTGCCTGTATAATCTTATATATGATGAGTTCATGGCCTCTGTTAATAGAAGCAAGAATTCCCGAATTTGCAGCTATCAAAGGTACAGCTTCTCCTTAATTTTAGTAATCAATGTGCATGAATATGCTTCCATGTTTTCATTATCTTTGTGTTCTGAATGACAGGAAGTTTAATCCGTCAGAGTATGGCGGAAGGATTTACCCGGCGGAGCCTCAGGCAGGTTCCTTACCAGTGGAAACCACCGACACCAGACCCTTCGTCTCATCAACATGGTTGAAAGTCCATCAATTGAAGCTGCTGCTACTTTGCAATCTCATTTAGTTTGGTTCAATTAAACATATATAGTACAAATAAATTCTTTGTTACTAGCTTTATATCTCTCACCACTCACCTTGCAAATTCTTCCTTCTTCCATTTTGTATCATCAAAGTGGGATATGTTTATGTTAAAGAATCTTTTTTCCCTTCACTTGCTAATATAAGATGTATTTTAATTTGTCTTGACGGATTTTAATGTGTATTTCCCCTTTTCCGGTTGTTTTTCTAATTTTATTTTGGTAACAATGCATTTTAATGTGTATTTTATGTTGATTGTGATCGATCTTGTTTTAAGTTTCAAGTTTCAACTGCTAGTGTTGTTTCTTTCTTCTCTGCCATGCTCGGTATTCTTTGAAAATAATGAAGTTTGGTGATTAGAATTAGTGGAATGGTGAGGTTGATTTATTTTGTTTGGTTGTAATGATAATATATGCTTTTAGGTAAAGTTATGACATTGTGGGGTTCTAGTTAGGTATGAGTGTGATAAGGAAAGAAAGAAAAGAAAAGAAAAGAAAAGAAAAGAAAAGAAAAATAATAATAATAATAATAATAATAATAATAATAATAATAATAATAAAAAAATGAGGTATTACAAAACTACTCCGGATTGATCTCCACACTTCTGAGACACTCCCTGATCGATCTCTAATTAAGGAAGATAATCTTACTTAATTTGGATCTCTATATAAAAGTGAAAATTATGGTTTTATGATTCTAATGTACTTATGGGAATATGTATAAACACTACAAAATTAAAATCTTTCTACCCTATTTACGACAAGTAGAAAATAATATTTCTTTGGCTATGAAAAACAATCTAAGTATAAGAAAATTCCACACTCTTAAACTAAACAAGAATTTGAAGAGCATAAAATAAATTAAGAAAAGTAAAATATTATACAAGAATTTATTTACTAAGTGGAAAATTCTCAAAAGAAAAAAATCTTTCAAGGAATAGACTACTAGCCAAATTTATCATAGAGTAAAAATTACGGTGATGGTTAAAAGATTTATAGCAAAACTTTGCTTACTCAATTACCCCAACTGTAATAACTCGAAGCAATTCTTCGAACTTATACCAAGCAGTCTTCGACATGAATCGTTCGAACGACCCAATGACGATATTGGAACAAGCTCTCGAGGCTGAATTTTAAAAGCTTGTCCAAATATGTCAATTCTCAGTTCAATTCAATGGACCGGTTTTGAAGTGGAATCTTGCGAACATTTTAAATCTAAAAAAAAAAAAAAAGGTCTGCTATTAATTTCATACTTGTAGTACCTCAGGAATGATTGTGTATATTCTTTGCTTGCTGCCTGTATAATTTTATTATTCACTGCCTCTATCAATGAGCCAGAGTTGGAATTTGATTTTTTATTTTTTCAAACCTCTCAGTCGCGCGTCGATCAAAAATCCAATGGAAAATATAAAATCATAACAAGGCAT
>SKCR01032966.1:0-42730 GCA_019454045.1 Zanthoxylum bungeanum
TGACAAACATATTAATTTGTGCTATCAGTTTTAATATTGTTATAATTGTTTTTGATATGTTTTCAATGATTTCTCTTTGTTTAGTTGACTGGATACTTGTATGTATATTTTTTGCAATTTGCGCTTCACCTTCGTTAGGTGCGCGTCTAGGCCCTAGGATTCTTTGCGCCTCAGTGCGCCTTGTGCTTTTGACAACACTGATTTCCTCTAAGCTTTTCTTAGTGTTGTGACTGTTGTCAAGTTTATTCATGGACTTGGGGAATCTCCTATCCAAGAACAAAAGGGGAAAAAGGAACAAAACAAACTACACGTATGTGTGCGTGCCCGCCACACACACACACATATATAATCATCCTCATTTTAACCTGTCCTTGGTCACAAGGCCATGGTTTGGAGTATTAGTGTTATTTTGTTTAGCTTGTGTGCATGTTATCTCTCATGACTTTCTTAAAAGCCTCCATCAGAATCGACAGTAGGGCAATTGCTTAGAATTTAGTGAGTTATAATAATTTATAATTTTTTGAAGTACTTGATTCACTTCTATATGCTAGCTAGTGTTCACCTCCTTGTTGCTTTTCATTCAGGAGGAGATTGAGATCGAGTCCAAGGTATTACGTGTTGGAAAGGCTGTTGCTGTTGTCAGTGTTGAGTTCAGAAAGAAAGCTACTGGGAAAATTGTAGCCCAGGGGCGTCATACCAAGTACCTTGCCATCTCTAGTAAATTGTGAATGTTCTATAATTTTTTTGTCGCCTTTAAATAAGATGTCTTTTTCATCATGCAAGTGCCTCTTATAGTATGCTACACTTATTTCGTTCATGGTTTTATAAGTGAGGTCCAATTGAATGTCCTGTAAGATTGACTGATATGAAAGCTTTTTAGACTTTGCTTTCCATATACGTAGGTGTCCACTTTATAAAACCATCCCATCAATATAAAAGAGAAAATTGTTCTGTAAACTTACTGCTGGTTGCTCTTTAGATACAGGGACGCACCCATGTTTCAATTTATTTCCATACACTTTCTTGGTGATTGTTTCTTTGATTTAATGGAGTTAGTAGTGTCTATTGAATAATTTCCATCTACAGGTAGGTCTGCTATGGCAGTTTTGTGATTCATGTATTGCTAGTCCTAAGTCCGGACAAAAGATGAGAGTTGTGTTAATTTTCAGTAATCTAACATAATATGTGTCAAATTGAATTTTTATGACATAATATATAAAATAAATGGGCAAGTATGAAACTAAGACCAAAGGGAGAAATGACAAAAAAATCTAAAGTTGGTTTGAGAATGTCTTTTATGGCATTGAAAGTGCTTGTAAACACTTGAATGCTATGCTATTTTCCCTAACAGATAAAACTTGTTTTGTGAAAGTTCTTTTCAAAACAATCAAGATTGTTTTTTTCTCCAGGGAAGTTTCTCACATGGATGGTGCGACTCGAACTCATGCCATCAAGAGATGTAGGCATTCAAACCTCACCTATATTACCATCAGGCTAAAACAGCTAGATATTATTCTACAAATCACCATCACTGGCTTTCTGTTTTAGGTTCATTGGTACTAACTTGAACAGAGAATGAAGTTCACCATCATATGTGCATTGCATTGGGATGAAAAATAGAGACTGTGATTGCCGAGGTAAAGGTTGATGGAAATTCGCCATAACGTTTATATGCCATTTGCTTTTCTATAAAGGGAAAAAACCAAACAGTAAGCAATTCAAAATTTGATTAGGCCACCAGTAAAGCCAGGATTAGCAAGTTGTTTCTCTGTCTTTTTCCATTCTTGTCTGCTCTGAAATGTATGGCTAACTTGTTACTTTAGGTGAAGGTCAATCAAGTTGCAACTAGTTAGATCCATTCTTCATTATTCCTAAAGCATCTCCCCAGTTAATCGTGTTTCTCATGGTTCTCCTCCCAATTCCCCCGTTGCCTTTCCTCATCATAGCTGCAAATTCCCCGTAATCTATTTGTCCATCCTGCATCATGTTGAAGAAATAGCAACTTCAGAAGAAAAAAACATATAAAAAAAGACCTTATCCAGTTTCACAGTAGGATGATGCCAAAGCTGTAGTGAGCTTGTGGCACCATATTGCTGCTAGCATGGTATTTACAAGGAGGGGAGGTGCAGGATCCATGCTTTCAATTCTTACAGCAACAAACATTTCCTATAAAGGAAAATTTTAAAACATTTGCATCTCTCTATTTGACATTTGCACAATGACGTATAGAATGAGAGAAGCTTCTATGAAAACTTGTGTCATTTCCTCAATGACATAAGACTACTTTTGGAACACTCGTGAACAGGAACCTTTAAAGAAAATACTTGTACCTGGGAAGAACCTTTAAAGAAAATATACTTGTTCCAGGGAAATTTAAACGATACTACATAATTTGAAAAATATGAACAGCCACTGGAAGTCTTGTAAAGGTCAGGCTAAGAAGAATAAGCTTACATTATCTTGATCAATTTCTTTGACCATGTCATCAAGGTGGAGCTCACTTAAACCAAATTCTTTGCAGGCTTGTTGAAGCTCATCAATGGTTATGTAACCACTACTGTCCTTGTCAAAGAATGAGAAGGCAGAAACTAAATTCTCCTCTCTCTCCAACTTATTAAGGTGCAAAGTAGCAGCAAGAAATTCACCATAGTCAATCGTACCACTGTTGTCAATATCTGCCTGCCAAACGCCCACAAATATATATTTTTCACATCACAAAGCTCAAATTAAAATAAATTGTATTAGTTAACTCACTGAATTTTTCTTACTGCATCCATGAGATCCTTGATCTCAGATTCCATAAGCTGAGAGCCCACTCGCTTCAAGCCATCTTTTAATTCATCAAATGTTATTGTTCCACTGTTGTCTGTGTCTATCATTTTGAACAACTCTTTCAGACCTCCAATTTCTTCTTCATTAAGCCTCTCAGCAATGACCTACAAGTCAGTTAAGTGTATTATTATAAATGAGTTACCGTCATCTATATATATGCAAACCTGTTTCATTTTAGTGTAAACCTGTTTCAGTGTTCAGGAATATAACAGCAAATTTCATGATTGTTATCTCATTCTATCAAAATATGTTTTAAGTATGGAAGTGCAGACACTTCACATTATCAAACTGGTGATACTGAATGTGGTGAACGTGTTATAGTGATAACCTATCCATATAGTATACAGGCCTATATACATAGTTCCAAGTCTTTGGGTATATTGGGCCTTGACAAAGTATATACAACTTACTAATGTGAACACACAGGTCATCTTTCATACAATTGCTTTTTCAAGATCGTAAACAAACTCATAACCCTTCCTGACCAGGAAAAAGAAACGATTATGCACAGTTATGCATGGAGTCAGCAAACCAAATGATTTCGTCTGAACTGTGATTTAAACCAATTAAGTGTACAGTAGGAAGGATTTTTCATGTTAGCTTTGGACATGGAGAAATTAATACTAGGGACTAGTCACCAGTTCAAGTCTAAGCATTGCTTTAGGCAGCATCAGATGTAGCATTGCCTACAACATTACGCTATTGCAATTGTAAAGATATGGTTTCATCTAACAGGAACCAAGACTTGAGATTATCAGGCCTCAATTTGAGAGTCTTATTGTTTTAAATGTAGTTGAAACTACTCACTTGATAGTCAACCTATTTAATATAAAAGCAACCAAAAAGTTCAAACTTAGTTAACGATAGAAAGATATAAACGGCATCTACCTGTTTGCGAGTAACATCAATGTTAACAATAGAGTGAAAACAATCAGATACCGAAAAAAGGAAACAACCATATGGGTAGTAAAGCCTTACACGCAAAGCCATTTTCTTTAGCTTGTTCATTGCAGAGAAATGCTTCAAGCGTGACAAGACTGCTGAATCAAGAGGTTTGTCTGGGGCAACTTTGTCATCTACAATCCATGGGTGGCCTGACGTAAAGTGTGATATTATCTATTAGCAAATACAATGGTAAAATTTTGGTTCAGCAACATCTTCTATGAACCTACCATACTTCCTTGTTTTAACAAGTGAAAGAGACTTACAGAGGACTTCATGTGCAGTTAGCCTTCTCTTTGGATTTTGATCAAGCATTTTTCTTATCAGATCCTTGGCACTTTCTGAAATACTAGGCCATGGTTCAGAGACAAAATCTATTTTTCCTTCTAAAATCTGTCGGAAGATCCCGATTTCAGTTTCTGGGGTCATAAGGGTTGCAAAAGGACATTAGTGATGTGATGTTGAAATATAGATAGTAAATTCGTCAAATAAACATTGTCTAGCATTTGATTATTCATCAATTATGATCTTAGAGATTAATACCTGCCCAAAAAGGTGGAACCCCACTTAACAAGATGTACAAAATAACACCAGCACTCCAAACATCAGCTTCAGGTCCATAATGCTTGCGTAAAACCTCTGGTGCGACATAGTAAGGACTCCCAACAACATCAGAAAAAGTCTCACCTACAATGAGATGGAACTTACCACTCAAATAACAAAAATACTAATAGAACATGTCAAGATCTGCAATCGCTGAACAAAAGCAAAAGTGCCAAGATATCTAGTTTCGAGGCTACTCTTCATTTTGATTGTCATCCCCCCATCCTTATCCATTGGCTTAATCTTCAATAGCTGTGGTGACCATAAAGCCAGATCATACTTTAATCTTCCTAAACCCCAAGGAAAAAGTTAACCAATCACACCCCATAGCAATTTATATAAGAACACCATTCACATAATAAAGATCTGAGGAAATTGAACAATTTCTACAAAATGATGATCACATACATTGTGATATAAAACTAGTAGTTTGATTGGAAACACAAATAAAGAACACCCATCTCCCCAAATATCAAGAAACATGCATTAACAAAGAAGCAGAGTAAGAGCAATCTAAGAAAGAAACTAACCGGGCTTGTAGAAAACAGACAGGCCAAAATCAGTAGCCTTAAGAACAGCATCTTCATCAACACTAAGAAACAAGAAATTCTCAGGCTTGAGATCTCTATGAAAAACCCCAAGAGAATGGCAACCCTCAACAACACCAACAATAGTCTTCATCAACTTAGCAGCTTCTCTCTCACTGTAATGCCCTTTCTTGACAATTCTATCAAACAACTCACCTCCCTCACAGAGCTCCATCACAATATGCACACAGGATCTGTCCTCATACGTGCCATGGATCATCACCACGTGCTCCTGCTCTGACAGATGATGCATTATCTGGATTTCTCTCCAAACGTCGTCGTAGTCCTCTTGGCATATAAGCTTCCGCTTTGGGATTGTCTTGCAGGCGTAGTTATGGCCTGGGCTCTTTTGGGTACATAGATACGTGGTCCCAAATTGTCCTTGCCCGAGCTTCTTCCCGATTGTGTAATCTTGAGTGAGGTTTTGGGTATTGTAAGGAAGTACCCTCGTGGGTTTTTTGATTGTTGATTCTGGGTTTGTGCTATTTGGTTTCTCCATTTTCTTGTTTTTGGTTTGTGATCTTGTGATTGTCTGACGATTGACTCTGAAAATAGAAGAGCCAGTTGCTAGATTCTCGCTTTCCGCTTACAAATGAAACGACTTCAATCTATTTCTTTCTCTTCAGTTATGAGCTGGATTCTTTAATATGGATAAATAACAGATAGGTCCCCTAGTGTTTATCATTATTCAATTAAGGACATAGTTTTTTTATATGTGTATCATATAGGACCATAATCCACATTTAAATTACTAGACTACCCTTTTTTATTTTGCAAGGTAATGAAATCATTCATTAATAGTATCATCATAAATGAGGAAGATTGATGTGATCGATAATGAGCTTTGTTTATTGGGTCAAGTTAATTTGAAGTTGTGACTAATTGTATGATTTGGTGAGATTGGTGTATTTGGGTCATTTTAGTGGATTTGGTAGATTCATTGGGTTATGGAGTTTGGGCTATGCATGAGACTTTATATGAAGGTTTTATTATGTATAAGGCAATAATGGAATGGGTGTTGGAAGTGCATGGGCTGCCTTAATTGATTTTAGGCTTAATTTCCGAATGGTGTATTAATAGTGGCGAGATTTGCGCAGTCTTCGTATTTTGGTCGCAACTTTCTCATCTGATATCTGATTTCAGTGATTCAAGTTGCATTGGAAAGAGAACTCATGGATCTACAACTTTTACGTAAAAGTCCAATTCAAAATCCTTCTTGGTCAAAATGTGTATGCAAGTTATCCCTACAACTTTTATGTTTTATATTTTTTAAGTGTTGGGCTGAACTTTAATTAAATTAGAAAGACCATGCATGAAAATTTAAAGGATTTTATGTGTTATTAAGTTTATTTTATTATAGTTTTATTATGTTTGGTTAGAATTAGGGTTAACCACCTATTTAAAGGGACATTATTCATTGTAATGAAAACAACCTATCTTTTAATAAATATCATTATTTTCTTGAGACTTGAGTAACCCTCAACTTGTCCTCATTGACTTTGGCTTATCAAAGGCTTGCTAACCCTTTGTGGTGCCCCCTTAGCACTCTAGGTTTTTGTTGCTTTCTCTTCAGAAGTTTAGAGTTTTGATTTCGTACTATCTTGGCTTTCTTGGGAACGATCTCAATCTCTTGGGATTTGTTTGGCTTGTCCCAGGTAGGTTCTCATCAATTGATATCAGAGAAAAGGTTTCAAGGTCAGATTTTATCTTTTTATTTTCTTTGTGTTTCATTCATAAAAAAAAAAACAGTTTCATTTTTTTTTGTTTCCATTCAGTTTTGCTTCTTGTTTTTGTCTTGTCTTGTTTCCATCGGTTTTTGCGTCTTGTGTTTCGTTCTTGCCTTGTTTCAATTCATTCATTGTCTTGATTTTGTATCTTTGCATAATTTCCTTATATTCTTGAGTTATTAGAGTAAAAAAAAATTCCAAAAACCAGAATTTTCCAACCGCACACCAAACTTTAAACAATTGTACCTTTTAATCCACAAAGAGTTACAAGACCCATAATATATTAATTTATAAGTACTCGAGGAGACGAATTTGATAGTTGCACATATCAATTTCAAAATCTCTATCAAATATTAGTTACAGATTTAGTCTAGTTTCAGTTTCAGTTTGTGTTCTTATTTTGGTTTTGGTGTGTTTTAGTCAGTTTCTTTGTGGTTTTTTTTCGTGTTCTTAGTGATTTTTTGAGTCTTTTATTGGTTTCCTGCAAGTAAGAGGTTGATTTATATAATAATCCGATGGATAAAATGGCATTTATCTTTCGCATGAGATGCTTTATCAATAGTAAAATGTGTAATATGATTATTAATATAGGGTATCATACAAATTTAGCTAGCACTACCCTTGTGTAAAAATTTGGATTACCATTGATACCTCTTGATAGACCTTATAAATGGATGAATGATTTTGGAGAGTTCGAGGTTGATAAGCAGGTTGTGGTAAGTCTTACAATTGGGAAGTATGTTGACCAAGTAGTGTGTGACGTGGTTCCTTTGTGTCATACACATGTTTTATTGGGTAAGCAAATTAAATAAAGTAGTTTATGATATGGATAAGAATATGTAGAAATTTAGGTATGGTGGAAAAATATCAAGCTTGCTCCTTTAACCCTACAAGAGGTCTATAAGGAAGAGTTGTACATGCAGATGAGTGAAGAATGGTGGGTAAAGAGGAGGAATGTGATTACTGAGTTTAAAATGTTTCTAGGAGAGCTTCTAGAATTGACAGATAAAAAGACGTTAGCAAAATGTGAAGTGAAGAATGATATGAGCACAGTCTTGAGTAATGGAAAAATGTTGATGTTTCAATTAATAAGAGTGAGGTGGTTGATGGTGTAGATGATAATGATGATATTGATGTGAGCGATAACATTAGTGATGCTGATTTGGTTGTTCATGATGCCAATAAGGTGCTTGAAGTTTCTATTGAGGGTGAATATCATATGGAACAATCTGAATTTGGTTATGAGCCAATGAGTTACGAGGTCAAACAGTGCATGTGGCCGAATGTGTAGAGTGTGGTCAGATTGTGGATGAGTGTGTTGATTGTTTGATGAAACGACATGAGCATGTTGAGTTTGTTTTAAATAAGGTTTCAAATATGAATCTAATTGGGAATCTTTGGGGTTGCAAGTGGAGTTAATAATGAGAGTAGGAATGAAGAGATTGAGATGGGAAAAGTATTGGAAAAAAAGTCATTCTTTGACTTTATTGTCTTTTGCTCACCTTAATCATTCTTTGCCATGTGATTTTATTTTATTCCAGGATTGTCGCCACATTGATCTTGTTATTTTTATCTATGATCCGGGTTCGATTTCGAGGGAAAATCCTTTTCAAGAGAGGGAGAATGATGTGATCCAGAATGAGCTCTGTTTGTTGGGCCAAGTTAACTTGAAGTTGTGGTTGATTGCACGGTTTGGTCAGATTGGTGTATTTGGGTCATTTTGGTGGATTTGAAAGATTCCTTAGGTTATGGAGTTTAGGCCATGCGTGAGACTTCATATGAAGGCTTTATTATGTCTAATGCAAGAATGAAATGAGTCTTGGATGTGCATGGGCTGACTTGATTGATTTTGGGCTTAATTTCAAATGGTGCATTAGCAGTGGCGGGATTTGCACAGTCATCATATTTTGGTCGTAATTTTCTCATCCGATATCCGATTTCAGTGATTTAAGTTGCATTGGAAAGATGACTCATGGATCTACAACTTTATAGTTTATGTAAAAATCCAATTCAAAATCCTTATTGGTCAAAATATGGATGCAAATTATCCCTACATGGGCATTTCAGCTCGAATACAACACTTGATATATACTAAAAATCAAGCGTAGTTATAACAAAACCTAATAACTACTCGCCTGGCATTTCCCATAACAAATCAAAAGTCGAATTCACACTTAAAAAAATATTAAAGTTCCGGAGGAATTGCGAGACTGACATGTTCTTCTCACCTCATGCCCATTACATCTCATGCTTATTAATTGATACGTCATAGTACAATTTATTACAATCCACCCTAATTCATTTAATTTCGAAAGCGCACCCAATACACTCTCTTATAGGGTACTTTATTTGAGCGACCTGTTTAATAATTATATCAGGTTCAGATATAGAATTTTTGACACACTCAATTACGATACAATTAACTAGTCAATTATATATGTGTGTATATTGTCCCAATTAATTCAATAAAATATGTTATATTTATTATATTTTTATAAATCATTTTAATTATATTTAAAACAAAATAGATTAGAATTTAATTAGATAAGATTTTATTTTTTTTAAATATTAAAATATGCTAAATGGTTGATAAGATAATGACACAATAGTAAATGAGCTGAATTAATGTTTGAGATGTTTTATACGGATAATAAATAATTTCAATTTCGATCGGTTCAAATTTAACACGATATGAACACGATACAATAATTTAAATTATCACCTCTAATTAAGGGCTTATGTGATAGAGATGGACAAACTTTGTCATTTGTATTTGGAACTGAATAAACGTTTTGCATAATTTTTTTCTCGGAAATAAGCAAATTCCAGCTTGGATTTGTACGTCTTTTTTCTATGGGCTGGTTTTTGCACAGTTGGCATTTTTGTAATTGTTCAATTTTTTGTTCTTTTATTACATTGCCCCGTTTTGGATATTAAGAATAGGATGCTAAAAGAGATTTGTTTTTATTACAAATGAATTATTACGAGTAAATTATTAAAAATAAAAAAATCCAATTTAAATTAGGGTTGGCAAAATAAATGAACGAATAGAATTTGTATCGAATCCTAAACGAATTGAATCGAAATGTGATGGATTCGTATTCGATTTGTTTATTAAACGAATCAAATATAAATATTCGTTTAATCATGATATTTTTTAATATCATAATTTACCATAGTTGATTTACATTAATTCTTCATAAATATATACATATAAAATATGTAATTAAATATATATATATTAAAAATACAACACTAAATATCAAAAATATTATTTTTTCTATAGTAATTAGCCATAATTTCTCGAATATTAATTGAAAAATAAAATAACTAGTAAAAGAAAATAATAAAACAAATAAACGAATTCATGAGCTTAAATTCTTATTTGATTCGTTTAATAAACGAATCGAATCGAATCGACTTATTTAATCCATTTTTTCAAACCCATATTCACTTTAAAGCGAATCGAATCAAACGAATAAACGAATTCTGACCCAAATTATCACCCTAATTTAAACGAGTCAATCCCACATTATAGAGAATTTTAAAAAAACTACAATGTGATGTGACATATGAATGGATTCAAATTAGAAAGATTCCATTTACACAGGAGATCTGAATAATTAATAGCTTTTGTATAATAATTTAAATGAAATTGAATTTTAATTATGAATTATTATTAAAATATGTGTCAAAATATTATAGAAAGTTAAGAAAATCTCAGTTCTATATTAAATTCAAATTCTTACACAACATAAATTTAATTAATTAAGCTGACTCATTCATTAATTAATATCAAACTGAATCGCACCGAACTAAATTTTAAAAAACAAAACTGAATGGTTCCAAATTTCAAAATTGAATGATTTGAAATTAAATTAAAATTTGATAAAAATTAAACGGAAACTCAAATGCCTACCCTTATAGAAGAGGACTTATCTTCCCACCTCCCCTTACACATTTTACTTTTTTTGTCTCCCTGTAATTCCCTATTTACCCTTTTCCTTTTACCAAAATTCCATTTTCAACTTTCAAATAAACTATATAAATCTAATTTTATTTATTTATTGATATATACATACATATATATACATATATATATATATAACATATTTTTTGATAAATTTAAAACATATATATATATATAACATATATATATATATAACATATTTTTTGATAAACTTCCTCTTTTTTTTTTTCTTTTAAAAAATTTTTCAAAAAATATATTTTATAATTTAATTTTATTTGGTTAAATTAAAAATATTAATATATAAATAGTATTAATATTTAACACTACTTATACATTATAAAAATGTTTTCATGTATATTAGAAAAATCAAAAAATCCAAAAAAATTATTTTATGAATTAATCTAATCTATGTTTATTTTATGAATTAATTTTATTAACAAAAATCAAAAAATTATAAAATATTTCTCATAGATTTGAAATAATTAAAAAATAATAATATAAAATAATTAAAAAAAAAAAAAAGTTCGTCCCCTGGACGATCCTATCGTCCAAAGGGATCTTGGACGATATGATCGTCCAGGCCCAAGGGGGTCCCCCCCGGGGACGATCCTTACTTCCTCTTTTTTTTTTTTTCGAAAATAAAAAAATTTATATTGTTTAAATTAAATTGTCACGTCCTAGTAACTCAACACAACTTTAAATTTAATATATATATATATATATATATATATATATAATTTTTTAAAATTATTAAACTTTTTTTTTCGAAATTAAAAAAAAAAAATAATATATAATAATTAAAAAAAAAAAAAAAAGGGAGGGGGGGACGATTGTTCCCCTCAAAAGGGGAACAATCGCCCTGGACGATCATCGTCCAGGGCTCCAGGCCCCAAGGGGGATGATTCCCTTGGGGCCAATTTTGGTTTTTTTTTTTTTTTTTTTTATAAATTTCGAAAATAATAAAAAAATTATATTGTTTAAAATATTTTTTTTATACATAAGTAGTTTTAATTAAATTAAAATGAATTAAAAAAATTAAACGAATAGATAAAAAATATGTAATATTTATTAACAAAATAAAAAAAAAATAATTAACATTTTATTAATTATTAATAAAATATTTAAATTTTATAATGTGTAAATTGTTTTTTTAAAAAAAAAAGGGAATTGTAAATATTGATAAGGGTTTTTTTTGTAAATTCCAAAGGAGAGAGGGGGGAGGGGAATGTGTCAGTTGTCAGTTGGGGGGGAAGATCAATTTTCCTTATAGAAACTAAAAACCAATAAAATTTATTTATTAAGTCTTTAATAAAATTAATAGGTTAATTCAGCAAAATCCGACGTACATTTTAACAAAATGATTTTGGGGAAATCAAATTAATTAATAAAAAATAACGAGTCAGTGACTCGGTGGTATTCTTGTTTCTTATGTTTTTAATATATTACCAATCTGCCTCTTCGGGGCCCATTTAGGCCCACTGAGTCTGGGGTGAATTTTTTTTTTTTTCCGGATTCACTTTTGATTTTGAGAGTGAGAGAGCTCGGCTATGCTTGTTGATTGGTGCAAGTCACTACTATTACAATTTACCAGTTACAAGAAATGCTAACATTCTTTAAGAAACACATGATCATGCATTTCCATTTTTTTTTCCTTTAGCTGACAATAATACAATAAACATTTGATGTAGGGATAAAAATCTCCTTGAGGATGGGTATGATACGTTAAAGGCAGGTTAATAGATATTTTTCTATACCTTTTTCAAATATAGGTCAAATTTTCGTGTGCACGGAGACCAGATACATGATTGTGATTTTATACCTCACATAAGCGCACATGTAATATAGTGGCTAATAGTCGGATATCGTACTCACAATGACTTATTATTTCTTTTATTAATATTAAAACTAACCTACTTAACTAGAGCTAAACAATTGATGAGTGAATGAGTTGATTAATCTAAAATTGATTGAGATATTAAATAAAGAGCAAATAATAATTTAAGAGATAAACTTTATATTCGAGAAGAACCTAGAGTTGTAACTTCACCTAAACACACAAACTATGAACTCATGCACTTTTCATTCAATTGAGTTGTTACGAATTATTAACCTAGAATATTAAACTATGTACAAGCCTCTTTCAATGGTCAGGTAGAAATATTTAATTTAAACCAATTAATTATATGTCTATGTTCATTAATTCAGACCAAATTCTTTAAGGTCATGTTCTATTAGTGGCTACGCATATCCTGCAGTTATATGTCTATCTTGTAAGGAAATCTATTTAAAAGAACTAGATCACGCACTATTATTCACACGGCTAACCCAAATTCCATGTAGGAGCGAAGCAGAGTTTACCATTATGCCTATGACGTCGGCGACCATGACACTGTTGAGCTCGCAGCTCGTAAAGAGTACAGATTACTTCACAGGGAACTAACCGAAGAATAAAGGAGTCTCCACCCAGTATAAGACATTGGGAATGATGTAAGGCCGCACTACACCACTCACAAGGTCGATTTTAAACCCGTTTGGGTTCGGAATGGTCTCTTACTGATGCCAGTATAATATCAATGTTCGAAAATAAGTATCATCATGCCTTATAATGCAAAAATCACATAAAACAGTTTAAAGAACATACAAACGCAAACATTAAAATAAAAATGGTAATTGAAGGTAGATAAATCGATATGAAATTAATTAAAGTTGGCTGGACATAAGCATGGCCGACCGGATATATAATACAATATGTATGTCCGGTCGAACTTACTGAAAGTTAGGTCGAATGCCCATGGTAATCCAGGATCGTTAAACACATGCAATAGAAATAAAAAGTAAAGAGCAGTAGGAAAAATAATATAATAAAGCGAATAATAGATAAACGAGAAGAAATCATACCAAGTAATATGAAGACAATAATATAAACACAAACATATGTAAATAAAAGGAATTAAAGCAACAATTCTTTCTTTGGTACATGAAGTTGTGTCCCAAGTACAAACCGTACTACAATCCATTCGGATTCGGCTACCAAATTTAAGTCTAGGTTTCTATCTGATATATCATAGGAAATCATACACCAGATGTAGCCTTGTTTATGATCGGAATTAATTTATGACATATGCATGTGCAACCGGACATACAAGATGTTTGGCCAGAAATACTGTGTTAAAATAGTAGATGCAGAATTAAAGTTTTAGGGCCCTCAAGTCTTATCTCATGTGTAACTCGACTCCGAGAACACGTCTGCGAGTTTTGGCTGATTGTTGGGTTTATCTACTGGAGAAAGATTTATGGAGTTTTAAAGCTTCAGTCTCGCTGCTGTGTGTGTTTCTTTAATTTTTGATAAAGGATCAATCAAATGTCTCAAAATTCGGATGTCTGTTAGTGTAGTTCCTCATTTTTTATAGCAGTAGGTTTTTCGTTTGAAGAAGGCAATAATCTATCTATTAAAGAAATAATAATTATGGAAGATGGTAATAAGGAAAAAAGATAATTAGGGAAATTGGTTATGAATGAAAGAATCCGGGTTTATGAAAGTTGGCTAATAAGGAAAGTGAGATCGAATCATTCTGTAAAACTGGAAATGTGACACATATCCGACCAAACTTAGGTTATGTCTGGCTGGATATGATGGTTATGTCCGGACGGATGTGATGGTTTATATCTGTTCGAATGTAGATAGTTCTTCTCTATTATTTAGACTTTATAACCTTCCTAAAATATTCATGCGGTGTCCCTATTAGGAGACACATCATCGTGCCATCCAAAATTAAAATGCCTATAATTTTGGCAGGCTTGTGCAATGTGTGATAATGACATGCCTAACAAATTCATGCATGCATTTTTACTTAGGCATCGCCGGAGTTACCTGATTGTGTTGATGCTTGTCGATAGATGGTTGGTTGATGGACCATCAGGTCTGATGCTTTAATCGGTTAATGTGCTTAGACCTGTGTTCTGATGAGAATGAGCACTCGGGCCCATCGATTCTTCGATCGATTGAGGTACTTTGTGTTGGACAGTTATGAATCATAGCGTCACTATTTGTACAGATCATAGTGTTATTGTACAAATTAACTATGTGACAAAAGAAATTGCTCTCTTATTAGTTGTGATTAGATCACCAAGATGTATAAATGATATGAGGTCCTTATGATTAGTTCCGGGATTGAGATGATATGAGACAATATCAATGTTGGAGTTTTACGGTCCCGAAGATCGAATAACAAGCATAGAAATACATGTGAATACAATCGAGAAAGTCGCGGAATACTTACATCGATCGATTGAGTGACGTGGTGGACAACAAAAATTCTTTTTCTGCCATTTGGTCTTCTCGGCAGTGAGCTTTCTGGTTCCCCTTGGATTCGGCCATGGTGGTCCTTCATCAAACTCCAAGCTTTGTCAAATGATCCTAAGCTCACGGGTGGGTTTCCCTATCACCTTCGCAAGACTCCGATGTGTGCTAGCACTTGTGATTTTGCAACAAAATCATGACATTTGCTTCTCCATGACTCACGGTTTTGGCAAACCAGTGACGAGAAAACAGCCCACAGTGGGCGTGAATGGGAGAGGAAGAAAGAGAAGAGAGATAAGTGTTTTGGTAGCCAAAAATGTGTATATAATACTCTTACCCAATTAATAAATTGATTTGCCAATTTATTTGTTTTCAAAAAGTCAAACAATAAAGGCTACAACCACCAACATCAACTCCCATCAATCAATGAATAGTGACTGGTGTCAATCACTCAAAGTGAAAGACATCCATCACTTGATTGACGAATGATGTGACGCTAGATGCGACTAGCGATTTGACGCTTGATTTGACTTGCGTGCCGCACTCAAATTCGAAATGCGAATGCGCTCGCAAACAATCCCGGGCTCGGGTTCGCTAATTCCAAATTAACGAATTTGACGTTGCGTCGTAATTAAATGATTATGCCTAGTGAAATCATTATTCACGTCGCTAACGAATTAATTCTAAATTAACTCGTTCGCCCGAATTAAAATCTAATTTTAATTCCGCGTCGAAATCCAATTTCGTATAATATATTGAATATATTATTTTATCGATTAATTCCAAATTAATCGTTATCTCTCTTTTAATGATATTTTATCATAGATAAAATATCTCCGCAATTAATCCCAGATTAATTTTCTCTCTCATGATTAATTAATCCCAGATTAATAAAGTGTGAGTCATACGTCATCAGTGAATCATCGGGAAGCGACCCATGAGATCCCCGGATATATTGGCAGTAAATTCGGTCGTCGGACTATCCGAACATGTAAGTAGCTAGTACTACGTTTGTACCGATTTACAAGACAAGGTTGGCTTCTAGCAAAGCGCCATGCTACCCAATTCTCCAGAAACCATGCTTACAGGAATAAACTGATCTATATCAGGCGTAGTATACGTAGTATTGCGTATTTCAATCCAGTATCGGATTATCACATGCAAGGTCTGGGGCTGGTACAGTGTCTGCCCCGTACGAAGCATATATCGAATTACGAGCAGCTAGTCTCTTTATTATCGGATAATCATGACCAAGTCATATTATCCCGATGGTTGCAACCCTTTAGAGAACCAGTTCTGTATCCCTGCGCGATCATCATCTCCATATGACTGGAGTGACACTTCCGTCTTGACATCACACCCAACACACTACGATTCTCAATATACCCAGCAGAGGCGTACACAGAGCCTGTTAAAGCCCTGGACGACCAAAACCAAAGTATATTGATTGTCGCAAGTATTAGCGGTGCAAGTCGCAGGTTAAGACCAAATACACCTACCCTGATTTCGGACTTCCATAGACACATAGTCATACTACCAATGGAATTCCGAGGGGGTCTATCCAGAGCGAAGTTGTTTCCCGTACCATCGGTAAAAGACAACC
Organism: Zanthoxylum bungeanum; assembly: GCA_019454045.1. Taxonomy (NCBI): domain Eukaryota; kingdom Viridiplantae; phylum Streptophyta; class Magnoliopsida; order Sapindales; family Rutaceae; genus Zanthoxylum; species Zanthoxylum bungeanum. The sequence goes on from SKCR01032966.1 coordinate 16,565, forward strand.
TCTTATTACACTTGCATGAGTTTCCTATACCCAAATATATGAGAACTATGCCGTTTGTGCCCTCACAACGCGCACAAGTGTAATACTAGTCTTTTACGCATTATCGATGTCCAATCTCGATAATACTCTGACTAGGGATATTTAATGATTTATCCTTCGTGGATTGATACCGTCTCATATCATTCTCAATCCAGGAAAAAATCATAAGGACCTCCTATCATTTATACATCTTGGTGATCTAATCACAAATGATAAGAGAACAATCTCCTTTGTCACATAGTTAATTTGTACAACAACACCATGATCTGTACAAATAGTGACGATATGGGTCATAATTGTCCAACAATCTCCCACTTGGCCTATAGCTAGTCACTCGAGTGTCTGACACCCGAACTATGTACGGTTGGCTCAAACTGCTGAGAAAAGGCTTTCGTCAGCGGATTTGCATGATTATCATCTGATGCGATTTATTCGATCATCACATTGCCAAAATGTATGATCCAAACGAATCAGATGAATATCGAAGTATATATCTGGATCGTTGATGAGACCTTTAATTCTTTAGCCTGTGTTGTAGCCTAGCTCAGCTGCTAACAGAATTATATCTAATCTAATTAGATTATTATCAATCCAGAATGCTTTTATTGCTGCCTCAGCTGCAGCAATAACCCTAAATTTGTTGTTTATTCGGTAACAGTATCTTGCTTGGAAGATTTCCAGCTCATTGTTCCGTTATTCAAACTGTATAGTACCGTTTGCGACTTATAGTCGTTTTATCGGTTTAGGAAACTTGCAGTAGTGATTCCAGTCACTTCAAGTTTTCCATCTCTATAGAATAAGACAACATCCTTAGATCTCTAAGATACTAAAGGATGTTCTTAACTTCAATCTAGTGAATATCACTTGGATTGGCCTGTTTGTGACTGCATATGCTCAAAGCGTATGAGACACCAGGTCGCGTACATTTTTCAATGTACGATTTCTCGGAGAGTGTTCTCGAAAGCCAAGCTTTCACCGATTGTTATTTTATGGGAATATCATTTCCAAGAAATGACATATTATCATTATTTATAGGACAACCACTGTCAGTGCGCTCCCACTAACCCTCTTATATACACAAGAATCATATTCGTTTTGAATTAAATCATAGACTATTATGATTACATCAAAAGGATAATTCCAAGAATCTAATGCTTGCTTCAATCCAAACATGGATAGAATAACCTGTAAATCTTGTTTGTTAGTTTTGGTACGATAAAATCGACAGGATGTTGTAAACATCCTCCAAAAGGTTTCCGTTTAAGGAAATCGATTTTCCGTTCAGCTCTCATATTTCATAAATGAAACATGCAGCATTAGAAAACATTATCCAAATGGATTTACCGTGGCAACAGGTAAAAGGTTGAATCGTAATCAACACAATGTTGATAACGATACATTTCCGCTACAAGCCTAGCTTTATACGTTGGTATGTTGTCATCCATATATGTCTTCCTTGAAGACTATACAGTACTAATAGGCACAATGCCTTGCGGTACATCAACTAGTATCCAAACTAAGTTGATATACATGGAATCCATTTCGGATGTCATGACACTTTGCCATAATAGGGATTCGATACCTTGTATCACTTCCTCATACCTAGTCAGTTGGTATACCTCAATAAGATTGACATCTTTATGAGGTGAGATCAGAAACCCATACCCCAGGTTTTTTTCTGACTCTCTCCGACATACGAGGTTCTTGTGTATTCGAAGATTAATGGTATAGTTTCATCCTTGAAGAACTATTTATGTTCCATTAGGAATCGGTGCCTTGAATAGTATTACTCCGATTTTCATCGAGTTTTACTATCCTCCCACTTACCACTGCATATATGTATTCCTCTTAGGAAAACCGCATGGTGAGCAACAATTAAATTATTCTCTTGTGAGTTGTATAAGTACTATACTTTGGTATCCCTAGGATAACCTACAATTGGCACTTATCCGACTTGGGTTCTAGTTTGGTATCATCCAAACATATGCCTAGCATCCCAAATCATCAGGAATGAGAAACCCGGTTTCTTTCCCGTTCATATCTAATATGAAATATGTTAAACAGATTTTTATGGAACCTTATTCTAAATAAGTTTTGCACTGTTTAAAGCTTATCCGTTGAAGGAAATGGTAGCTCAGAGCGACTCATGATTAACCTTATCATGTCTAACAAAATTCGGTTACTCTGGTTCGGATACACCGTCAAACTGACGTGTTCCGGGAGGAGTCCTCATTGAAAGAATACTCTACTCTTTCAAGTATTTTAGAAACTTATTGCTTAAGTATTTTCCATTACGGTCTTACCGTGACGGTATAATACTTTAGCCGATCTGTTTGTCTACTTCGTGTCGAAACTTACAAGTTTCTGATTTGTGTTCTAAAAGAAACACATAACCATAACGCGATGCCACATTCGTAAAGGTCACAAAATATTCATATCCACCTCTAGCCTAGCTAGACATAGGCCCACTTGATTCACTATGAATTAGGGCTAACAGATAGATGGCACTTACACTTTTACCAAGTAAATAGTGTTTTAGGCACTTTGCCCAATAAACTAGATTCGTAGACTTTATTTGAATGGAATCAAATTTGTCCTAGTATCCACTCTTCAAAAGTGTGGATATACGAGTCTTGTTTAGATTGTGTCCCAGACAACAATGCCACAAATAAATATCTTATGATCAAATCAGTTTGAGCTGTTTGTTTGTCATGTTATATGTTTGAGATTTATTTATATTCAAAATATAAATGCTGTTATTCACATCTAATGTGATTATATCAATATCACCTTTATATAATAAAACACTTTAGTGTTCTAGAATATAAAGGTTCACCCGCAGCGGGTTAAACACTGATATCGAGATAATGTTTCTAGTCAAACTAGTTACATTATAACAGTTTCCAAATTTAGGTACACACCCGAGGGTAGTTCCTAAACTTAGTTGTCTACGGTTAAAACAGCGACTTTCGTCCCATTTCCAATTCGCAGATAAATCTCTATTGAAGTCAGTATCCTGCTCATAGCAGATTCTGAACATCAATTCATATTTATGTACCACACTAAGTATTTAAAATCTAATTTTAATACTAGTAGTGAACATATTTATAACAAACATATTTGAAGTCAGAGCCTTGCTCAACTTCAATTCCTTCACGTCTGCTTTGTCCAAACGGAAGTCACGCTTCCGCGATCCCGTTTGCCACATTTAGGCAGACATTTTGGGATATGTCCTTTATCTTCCCAGAAGATTATAATGATTTTGCCTTTGCCCTTTTTTCACACTCCAGAAGCCTTCGGCCTAGCCTTGGGTTTCTAGAGTATCGAAGTAAGGTGCGCCTTGCGCTACTTGCCTTATTGCAAACTTTGGCTTTATCTCCTTGAGAATAGCCATTAACTCTCCAAGAGTTATTTATTGCAATTTTGTACTTCTAAAATCTAATTATAGATTTATGAAGATCCTTCAATTTCATTACCAAACTATAAGGATCTAATCCTTAGTTCTGATTAAGAAATTAAGGAGTCTACTGCGATAAGCTTAATGGATTAAGCACTAAAGTTATCATCACATGTCTACTATTTGCTTAACTCTGCGCTTAGGCCTAATATGTTATTTTATCAAATAAAGTAACTTATTAGATTCTAGGACCATCCTGAAATTTTATTCCCAATTTGAAAATTAAACAATTTAAATACATTTTCCCTAGGATTATGTTTTAAATGTCAATCTTTCAATTTTATCTTGATTCTAATAGTCCAACTATTTAATCAACGATTTAGGTACTATTTATTATAATGATTACTATAGTCCAACTATATGATCAACTATAATTTAAATTGTTTGAATACAGTCCAACTGTTAATTTAAAACAACGATTTAAATATTAATCCAACTAACATTTAATTTATTTGACGAATGATATTTGATTGAGCGCGTATGGCAAGTAATTAAACGAATATTGCAAATTTAATTCTTGCCTCCCACTATTTTTTTACGAGCCTCTAACCCTCTGTCGAGTACTCGGGAAACCGTGTTTCCTAGTGGGCTAGGATCCCGTTAAATATCACACAATCTTGACTTTGGCCAACAAATTGTATGATAATTAACTAGGTAGATCTCTAAGATCAATTGGATCCAATCCAATTCCTAGATCCAGTAGGGGGACATCCAAGTCCGAAACATATATATTATATATGCCAATATATCCAATATATTACCTAACATTGTTCCTCTGAATCAACTAAGCCTTGGCTTTGGCACAACAAACTTAGTGATCCCAGTTAAGCGTGACCTATTGACCATGGAAAGCTTCGTAATCAATGTCGATGGACAAGAAGTGATCTTGAATTTGGCCAACAAACCACAACTTGGACAAGACACCAATATGGAACAAAGCTCTCGTGATTCAAACACATCCGCGACGGACAAAGGCCTTGACTTTGGCCAAAAAACCAATGCCAGTCTCGGATCTTGAGTAAGAATCACTCAATGGAAGGAAAAACGCTTAATATTTTGCGAGGGTTTTTCGCGTGCAAATTGGCAACCAATTTTTTATCTTTGTTAAGGTCTCATCATCATACACCCTTAAACATGCATTCTAAATACATAATAAAGCGCGTATAATAAAATAATAATGACATGCAGATGGATACTTTACACATTGATCCTAGATCAAATCTCTCACTTTCTCTCTCCCGCTAGCACAAGTATTACTTCTACCCGTTACACTACACTTCTAAAGAAACCTCATTTACATTGAGGGGAATAGGTGAGAAGAGAATACAAAGAATAAGGAGCTAATAAGGCTGGACACGCAGGTCCAATTAATAAATCCAAATTTATTACAACAATTTCTAAAATTACCCCACCCATCTAATATCCATCCGATATACATTATTCATGCATCGCAACCATGTATTCACACAAGCATGTTATCAATCAATCTAATCAAATTAGTTAATCTGATAATTAGTGATAATCTAATGTTCAAACAACGATTTGATTTTGCTAGAGTCAAACTCGTTTTTGCGAATAAGTACTCAAAGTACGAATTCTCGAATTAAATTAAACTACAACATTAAATCCAATTTAATATGTACTTAATACTAATTCGCTATTTAATTCCAAATTAAATACTACACTTTATTTAACGAACCTTTACGACTTAAATTCCAAATTTAACCGTTACGGGTCTCAAAGCCCGATTAACGTCCAACATTAATTTAATTAAAGTCCAATGGGTTTTTAATTAATTTCTTAAGGCGTGGACTTTTGGTCAACTCGGGTTAAACCCAATAACCAAAGTTCAATCAAGGAGTAACCTCATAAGCCTAGAAATCAATTTAGGCCCAATTAAATAATTAAAGGTCCATTAGTCGCATTTGGGCTTTATGGAAGCGGTTTTGGGCCCAATTGGATCCAACCAATTTAGCCTAAACCTAACTTGGTACAACCAAGCCCAATAAGCCCATTTACAAAATTACAAGCCCAAATCCAATTTTAAGCCTAATTATAATTAAATTACAAAAACCCAATTTTACAATTTAATTACATAAAGTGCATTACATAATTAATTACCCAATTAACATTTCTAAAACATCAATTAGCCTAATTAATCATGCTCTTTAACATCAAATAGTGTCTAACACAATTTAATCAAAAATCAAACCTAATACATGCTCAACAAGTCTCGGCAATATAGGGGATTTTATGTCCGATTCGAATTCAATCCAATTAAATCCAATTCAACATAAATCATCATTCCTAATTGATTTTCAACACATCCAATGATCAAAAAATAAAAAAATCCAATACATTAAGGCTAGTTGACATTCGGCCAACACATCAAAATTGGGGAAAAATGTTCCAAACAATTTTTCTTGAAATTGATCAAATCAAACTTCAATTAAAACACATTTAAGCATATTCATTCATCCAATTTCATAAAATCATGCTCAAAATCAATTTACCCAAATTTTAAGCCCTATTTCGTTTTCATGCTTTTACTCCGCTCTGATACCATTGTTGGAGTTATACGGTCCAGAGGATCTAGTAAAAAGCATAGAAATACATGTGAATACAATCGAGAAAGTCACAGAATACTTACATCGATCGGTTGAGCGACGTGGTGGACAACAAAAATTCTTTTTCTGCCCTTTGGTCTTCTCGGCAGTGAGCTTTCTGGTTCCCCTTGGATTCGGCCATGGTGTTCCTTCGTCAAGCTCCAAGCTTTGTCAAATGATCCCAAGCTCACGGGTGGGTTTCTCTATCACCTTCGCAAGACTCCGATGTGTGCTAGCACTTGTAATTTTGCAACAAAATCATGACATTTGCTTCTCCATGACTCACGGTTTTGGAAAACCAGTGAGGAGAAAACAACCCAAAGTTGGCGTGAATGGGAGAGGAAGAAAGAGAAGAGAGATAAGTGTTTTGGTTGCCAAAAATGTGTATCTAAAAAACTTACCCAATTAATAAATTAATTTGCCATTTATTTGCTTTCAAAAAGTCAAACAATAAAGGCTACAACCACCAACATCAACTCCCATCAATCAATGAATAGCGACTGGTGTCAATCACTCAAAGTGAAAGACATTCATCACTTGATTGACGAATGATGTGACGCTATATGCGACTAGCGATTTGACGTTTGATTTGACTTGCGTGCCGCACTCGAATTCGAAATGCGAATGCGCTCGCAAACAATCCCGGGCTCAGGTTCGCTAATTCCAAATTAACGAATTTTCCGTTGCGACGTAATTAAATGATTATGCCTAGCGAAATCACTATTCATGTCGCTAACGAATTAATTCGAAATTAACTCGTTCGCCCAAATTAAAATCTAATTTTAAATTCGCGTCGAAATCCAATTTTGTATAATATATCGAATATATTATTTTATCGATTAATTTCAAATTAATCGTTATATCTCTTTTAATGATATTTTATCCTAGATAAAATATCTCCACAATTAATCCCAGATTAATTTTCCTCTCATGATTAATTAATCCAGATTAATAAAGTGCGAGTCATACGTCATCGGTGAATCTTCAGGAAGTGACCTATGATATCCCCGGATATGTTGGCAGTAAATTCGGTCGTCGGACTATCCGAACACGTAAGTATCTAGTACTACGTTTGTACCGATTTACAAGACAAGGTTGGCTTCTAGTAAAGCGCCATGCCTACCAAATTCTCCAGAAACATGCTTACAGGAATAAGCTGATCTATATCTGGCGTAGTATACATAGTATTGCGTATTTCGATCTAGTATCGGATGATCACATGCAAGGCCTGGGGCTGGTACAATGTCTGCCCCGTACGAAGCATATATCGTCGATTACGAGAAACTAGTCTCTTATTATAGGATAATCATGACTAAGTCATATTATCCCGATGGTTGCAACCCTTTAGAAACCAGTTCTGTATCCCTGCACGATCATCATCTCCATATGACTGGAGTGACACTTTCGTCTTGACATCACACCCAACACACTACGATTCTCAATATACCCAGCAGAGGCGTACACAGAGCTTGTTAAAGCCCTGGACGACCAAAACCAAAGTATATTGATTGTCGCAAGTATTAGCGGTGCAAGTCTCAGTTAAGACCAAATACACCTACCCTGATTTCGGACTTCCATAGACATTTAGTCATACTACCAATGGAATTCCGAGGGGGTCTATCCAGAGCGAAGCTGTTTCCCGTACCATCGGTAAAACACAACCTCCTATTACACTTGCATGAGTATCCTATACCAAATATATGAGAACTATGACGTTTGTGCCCTCACAATGCGCACAAGTGTAATACTAGTCTTTTACGCATTATCGATGTCTAATCTCGATAATACTCTGACTAGGGATATTTAATGATTTATCCTTCGTGGATTGATACTGTCTCATATCATTCTCAATCCAGGAACAAATCATGAGGACCTCCTATCATTTATACATCTTGGTGATCTAATCACAAATGATAAGAGAGAAATCTCCTTTGTCACATAGTTAATTTGTACAAAACACCATGATCTGTACAAATAGTGACGCTATGGGTCATAATTGTCCAACAATCAATCCACGAAGTTTAATCATTAATATCCATAGTCAGAGTATTTTCGAGATTGGACATCGATAATGCGTAAAAGACTAGTATTACACTTGTGCGCATTGTGAGGGCATAACGACATAGTTCTCATATATTTGGGTATATGATACTCGTGCAAGTGTAGTAGGAGGTTGTGTTTTACCGATGGTATGGAAAACAGCTTCGCTCTGGATTGACCCCTCGGATTCCATTGGTAGTATGACTATGTGTCTATGGAAGTCCGAAATCAGGGTAGGTGTATTTGGTCTTAACCTGAGACTTGCACCGCTAATACTTGCGACAATCAATATACTTTGGTTTTAGGTCGTCCAGGGCTTTAACAGGTTCTGTGTACGCCTCTACTGGGTATATTGAGAATCGTAGTGTGTTGGGTGTGATGTCAAGACGGAAGTATCACTCCAGTCATAGTGGAGATGATGGTCACGTAGGATACGAAACTGGTTCTCTTATGTACTGCAGTCATCGTGATAAAATGACTAGGTCATGGTTATCCGATATAGAGACTGGTTACCAGAGATACGATATGTGCTTCGTACGGGGCAGACACAATTCCAGCCCCAGACCTTGCACGTGACATCCGATACTGGATCGAGATACGCAATACTACGTATACTACACCTGATATAGATCACATATTCCTGTAAGGATATTTCTGGAGAATTGGGTAGGGATGACGCTTTGCTAGAAGCCAAACTTGTCTTGTAAATCGGTAAAAACGTAGTACTAGGTACTTACGTGCTTGGATAGTCCGACGACTGAATTTACTGCCAATATATCCGGGGATCTCATGGGTCGCTTCCCGAAGATTCACCGATGACGTATGACTCGCTCTTTATTAATCTGGGATTAATTAAATGAGAGAGAAAATTAATCTGGGATTAATTACGGAGATATTTTTATCTGGGATAAAATATCATTAAAAGAGATATAATGATTAATTTGGAATTAATCGATAAAATAATATATTCGAAATATTATACGAAATTGGATTTCGACGCGGAATTGAAATTAGATTTTAATTCAGGCGAACGAGTTAATTTAGAATTAATTCGTTAGCGACGTGAATAGTGATTTCGATAGGCATGATCATTTAATTACGTCGCAATGGAAAATTAGTTAATTTGGAATTAGCGAACCCGAGCCCGGGAGTGTTTGCGAGCGCACTCGCATTTCGAATTCAAGTGCGGCCCGCAAGTCACATCAAGCATCAAATCGCTAGTCACATCAAGCGTCAAATCATTAGTCACTGTGAGTGATGTGACAACTTGTCACTTGATTGATTGATTGATGTGAGTTATTGGAAGGTTATAATTGCCAAATTTTGGCTCCAAAACTTGTTGACTTTTTAAAATGCATATACAACTTTTGGTAAATGAATTTTATAATTCAATTGTGTATTAGATACACAATCCATCCATCAACCAAAATAACACATAACTCTCATCCTCTCCTCTCTTTCTCTTCATCTCTCTCACTCGGCCATGGGCTGATTTTCTTCACTGGTTTCACCGTGAACCAAGGATAAGAAAAGTGATGAATTGTTGCAATTTTTCACAAGTGCTAGCACACTTCCGGAGTCACGCGAATGTGATAGGGAAACCAACCCGTGGGTTTGGAATCACCACCCAAAAGTTTGGAGCTTGGACTGAAAATTGGAGGACAAAAGCAGTGGACTGTCGAGAGCTTCAAAGGAGTTCAAAGGGCTTAAAAAGTTTTGTTCTTCACCGCATCGCCTCAACCGATCGATGTAAGTATTCCAAAACTTCTTTGATGTATTCACATGTTGTTTCTATGCTTGATTCGATCCTCGGGACTTAGAGATTTCCCAACACTTTGACCTGTGTTGAGATAAGAAAGGACGCTCGAGCCCCCGATGCTTCTATCGATTGAGGTGCTTCAACCTGAGGTGTTTCGACCTGTGTTGTGAACTTTTTTGATTGATATCTAGACCCTCAGGTCCTCTGATACTTCAATCGGTGTAGTTAGATGCTCTTATCTCTCAGTCTTCTTTTATGATTGTGATGGTTGATAGATCCACAGGTCACTGATGCTTCGATCGATTTGTGAGATTTTCGATCTCATCCACTCTTGGATTTATACTTTGGAAATGACAATTAGATGTATTTCTTGGATTCCTAGAAGTAGTGTCTCTTTTGTAAATAGACTTCGCCCCCGGTTTCTTATTCTGAAAAATCAATGTCCTTTCTTTTTAAGGGTCCAATGCAAATTTAGCATCTGATATTGTCTTCATATCCAGCTTGATTTAGTTATATATTCGATTGGATTTATTGAAATATATATCTGACTGAAATTGATTCGTGGATATAAAAACCAGACTCCTCCTCTTTATTTGGCATCGACACCTCTGTTTTCAAAACACATCTCCGCTAAAAAAACCCCCAAAATCCTAATCTCTAGCGCGTATTCTCGAGCCATCAATGGCTTTCTTGGCCTTCCCCCCGCTTCAGACCATGGTCCTGAGGATCCTCATCTTCCACATCTTCCATTTGGTCATAAGTATGGGGACGTTGTTCCTATACATCTTTCTTTAGGAGACTATGCATGCTCTCAGGTTGAACCGGTAAGTCTTATTTTCCTTCATTTTCATTTCACATTTTCTGGGTTTTGAAAGTTGATTTATAAATGGCCGGAGATACTGCGTATCCGAGCCTAATTTTTGATATCTAGCTGGTTATAAACCTACATCCGATGAACATATCCGAAGTTATACATCTATGTCCGGCAAACCTCTCACTTGATGCCTCTTTCTTGAAAGCTAATGGTAATCCTGCTAGTGTTCGAATATGGTATGCAAGCTAACCCTTGAGGTTCAAGATCGGATTGCTGCTATGGGGTTCACATCATTCATCCGCTCCATTTATACTTACACTAAAAACACGACAATAGAGGATTGTAAGCTTTAGTGCAGCGGTGGATGGATTCAACCAATACCTTTCATCTTCCAGTAGACAAGATGATGATCACACCATGGGCCTTCGCTTATCTAACTGGTGTTCCTTGTGAGGGCCAGCTACTGGAATTTGATTGTAGTCTATTTTCTTCCATCATTCAGACGAAGCATATTCTTCACTTACTGAGGTTCACCTCTAAGGTCCGTTCCTGGGTTATTGCTTATTAGGATCTTCAGACCCATTGGGAATGAGGACTCCTCACGGCATGTAGGAGGTTGAAAAACTAGTCCGATCATTCTTGCAACATATGTTTGGCTGCGCGCTTTTTGCCGATGCGGCCAGCTTGGTTGACTTATGCCTTCTTCCTCCGCCCGTAATCTAGATGCCTTGCGGGAATTGGATTGGGGTTTACCTGCCTTGGTAGCTGTTTATCTAGGACTAAACATGATTTGTCATCAAGGCTCGTATGTCCAAGGTTATGAGTTTTTGATTGAGGGATGTCTTATGTCTATGTTTCATTTTCAATTTATGCTTAAAATGATGACTAAAACTGATATTTTTAGGCCCAGGCATATGAGTTTTGGATTTTGGCACGACCTTTCTCGATCTATCGAGAAAAGGTTTTATTCCTCTCTTGGCCCATTGGGAGGCATTGACCGTGGGTTCACTGGAGTCTCGTGGTTTTGAGGCACATCGAGCCCAACTGAATGGGCTCACTTGGGATCTGGTAAGTCTCCTCATATGATCTCACCCTTTATTGCTAACTTCTCTCTCTGTTTCTTATTTAACCTCAATGTTTTGTTCTTTCTCTTTTAGCTTGACCCAGCCTGGTGGGGGACCCTCATTGATGCTTTGCCCGAGTTTGTTGGTTCTTTCTTTCAGAAGAACAGACTCTCCGTTACTTATCTAGGGTATCAATCAAAGGTTGTGGTATTTGGGAGAGCGAGTGTTCTCATGGCACATGGGCCCCCAAGCCCATGGGATTCATTTTTCTCTATCTTCCACCATGTTTTTGGGATTTAAGATCGATGAGTAGGACTTGGCGATGCTCTTCATGGCCTCCTTACTGACGATTTCCTTATTGATGGGGACCACTAGCCCATTGGATTTTAATTAAATTATCATTGGATGTTAATCAGGCTTTGAGACCCATAACAGTTAGATTTAGAATCTAAGTCGTAAAGGTTCGTTAATAAAGTGTAATATTTAATTTGGAATTAAATAATGAATTAGTATTAAATACATATTAAATTGGATTTAATGTTGTAGTTTAATTTAATTCAAGAATTCGTACTTTGAGTATTTATTCGCAAAATGAGTTTGACTCGCGCAAAATCAAATTGTTGTTTGAACATTGGATGGTCACTAATATCAGATTAATTAATTGGATTAGATTGATTGATAACATGCTTGTGTGAATACATGGTTGCGATGCATGAATAATGTATATCAGATGGATATTAGATGGGTGGGGCAATTTTGGAAATTGTTGTAATAAATTTAGAATTTATTAATTGGACCTGCGTGTCCAGCCTATTACCTCCTTACTCTTTGTATTTCTCTTCTCACCTATTCCCCTCAATGTAAATGAGGTTTCTTTAGAAGTGTTATGTAACGGGTAGAAGTAAATACTTGTGCTAGCGGGAGAGAGGAAATGGAGAGATTTGTTCTAGGAACAATGTGTTAAGTATCCATCAGCATATCATTATTATTTTTTATATGCGCCTTATTATGTGTTTAGAATGCATGTTTAAGGGTGTATGATGATGAGACCTTAACAAAGATAATAAATTGGTTGCCAATTTGCAAACGAAAAACCTCACAAATATTAAGCGTTTTTCCTTCCATTGAGTGATTCTTACTCAAGATCCAAGACTGGCATTGGTTTGTTGGCCAAAGTCAAGACCTTTGTCCGTCGAGGATGTGTTTGAATCATGAAGGCTTTGTTCCATATCAGTGTCTTGTCCAAGTTGTGATTTGTTGGCCAAAGTCAAGATCACTTCTTGTCCATCGACATTGATTACGAAGCTTTCCAAGGTCAATGTGTCACACTTAACTGGGATCACTAAGTTTGTTGTGCCAAAACCAAGGCTTAGTTGATTCAGAGGAAAAAGGTTAGGCAATATATTGGATATATTGGCATATATAAGATATATGTTTCGGACTTGGATGTCCCCCTACTGGATCTAGGAATTGGATTGGATCCAATTGATCTTAGAGATCTACCTAGTTAATTATCATACAATTTGGTTGCCAAAGTCAAGATTGTGTGTTATTTAACGGGATCCTAGCCCACTAGGAAACAAGGTTTCCCGAGTACTCCACAGAGGGTTAGAGGCTCGCCGAAAAATAGTGGGAGGCAAATATTAAATTTGCAATATTCGTTTAATAACTTGCCATACGCGCTCATTACAATATTACGTCGAATAAATTATTTATTAGTTGGACTAATAATTAATGTTGTTTTAAATAAACAGTTGGACTGTATTCAAACTAATTCATTATAGTTGATTACATAATTGGATTATAGTAATCAATATATTTGAATTAACAAACTGAATTATAGTTGGACTATAGTAATCATTATAATAAATAGTACCTAAAATCGTTGATTAAATAGTTGGACTATTAGAATCAAGATAATTGAAAGATTAGTGTTAAAAACATAATCCTGGGTCAAAATGTATTTAAACGACTTTAATTTTCAAATTGGGAATAAAGTTCAGGATGGTCCTGGAAACTAATAAGTTACTTTATTTGATAAAATAACATATTAGGCCTAAGCCCAGAGTTAAGGAAATAATGGAGCATGATATTTGGAATATTCATGTGATGATAACTTTAGTGCTTAATCCATAAACTTCCCGCAAAACTCCTTAATTTCTTAATCAGAACTAAAGATTAGATCCTTATAGTATGATAATGAAATTGAAGGATCTTCATAGATCTATTTTTAGATCTTTGAAGTACTAAATTGCAATAGTAAACTCTTGGAGAGTTAATGGCTATTCTCAATGAGATAAAGCCAAATGTTTGCAATGTGGCAAGAAGCGCAAGACACGCACCTTACTTCGACATCCTAGAAGGCCAAGGCTAGGCCGAAGGCTTCTAGAGTGTGGAAAAGGGAAAAAGGCAAAATCATTATAATCTTATGGAAGATAAATGACATATCCCAAAATGTCTGGCTAAATTGTGGCAAACGGGATCGCGGAAGCGTGACTGCCGTTTGGAAAAAGCAGACATGAAGGAATTGAAGACGGGTAAAGCTCTGACTTCAAATATGTTCTTCATAAATATGTTCACTACTAGTATTAAAATTAGATTTTAAATACTTAGTGTGGTACATAAATAATATGCGTGGATGTGCAGAATCTGCTATGAGCAGGATGCTAACGTCAATTGAGATTAATCTGCGAATTGGAAACGGGACGAAAGTCGCTGTTTTAACCATAGATACCTAAGTTTAGGAACTACCCTTGGGTACGTACTTAAATTAGGAAACTGTTATATTGTAACTAGTTTGACTAGAAACATTATCTCTATATCAGTGTTTAATCTGTTGCGGATGTACCTTTATATTCTAGAACACTAAAGTGTTTTTTATTATAAAGATGATATTGAGATAAACACATTAGATGTGAACAACAGAATTTATATTTTGAATATAAATAAATCTCAAACGTATAACATGCAAACAAACAGCTCAAACTGATTTAATCAGTTAAAACTTAAATGTGGCCTTTTTGTCTGGGACACCATTAACAAGACTCGTATATCCACACTTTTGAAGAGTGGGTACTAGGACAAATTTGATTCAATCAAATATAGTCTACGAATCTAGTTAATTAGGCAAAGTGCCTAAAACACTATTTACTTGGTGAAAGTGCAAATACCACCGATCTGTTAGCCCTAGTTCATAGTGAAGCAAGTGGGCCCATGTGTAGCTAGGCTGGATGTGGATATGAATATTTCGTGACCTTTACGGATGTGGCATCGCGTTATGGTTATGTGTTTCTTTTTAAACACAAATCGGAAACTTTTATAGTTTCGACACGAAATAGACAAACAGATCGGCTAAAGTGT
Organism: Zanthoxylum bungeanum; assembly: GCA_019454045.1. NCBI lineage: Eukaryota > Viridiplantae > Streptophyta > Magnoliopsida > Sapindales > Rutaceae > Zanthoxylum > Zanthoxylum bungeanum. The sequence continues at coordinate 31,704 of SKCR01032966.1, forward strand.
AAAACCATCACGGTTGGACCATGATGAAAATACTTAAGCAATAAGTTTATTATATACTTGAAGGAGTATAGTATTCTTTCAATGAGGACTCCTCTCGGAACACGTCAATTTGACGGTGTGTCCGAACGGATGAACCAGATTTTGTTATACATGATAAGGTTAATCATTAGTCGCTCTGAGGTACCATTTCCTTCAACGGATACGCATTAAACAGTGCAGAACTTATTTAGAATAAGGTTCCATAAAAATCTGTTTGACATACTTCATATTAGATATGAACAGGAAAAAAACCGGGTTTCTCATTCCTGATGATTTGGGAATGCTGGGCATATGTTTGGATGATACCAAACTAGAACCCAAATCGGATAAGTGTCAAAGTTGTAGGTTATCCTAGGGAAACCTAAGTATAGTACTTATACAACTCACTTGAGAACAATGTAATTGTTGCTCGCCATGCGGTTTTCCTATGAGGAATACCGATATGCAGTGGTAAGTGGGAGGAAAGTAAAACTCGATGAAAATCAGAGTAATACTGTTCCAGGCACCGATTCCTTAATGGAACACAAATATTTCATCAAGGATGAAACTATACCACAATCTTCGAATACACAAGAACCACGTAGATCGGAGAGAGTCAGAAAACAAACCTGGGGTATGGGTTTCTGATCTCACCTCGAAGAGATGTCAATCTTATTGAGGAATACGAACTGACTACGTATGAGGAAGTGATACTAGGTATCGACTCCCTTTCATGGCAAAGTGACATGAAGTCCAAAAGTGGATTCCATGTAAACAACTAAGTTTGGGTACTGGTTGATGTACCGAAAGGCATTGTGCCTACTGGTACCATATAAGTCTTCAAGGAAGACATATATGGAAGGCAACATACCAACGTACTAAGCTAGGCTTGTAGCGAAAAGGTATCGTTATCAACATTGTGTCGATTACGACGAAACCTTTTATCTGTTGCCATGTTAAATCCATTTGGATAATGCTTGCTGATGCTGCATGTTTCATTTATGAAATATGACAGCTGAACGAAAAATCGCTTTCCTGAAAATGAAACCTTTTGGAGGATGTTTACAACATCCTGGCGGTTTTGTCGTACCAAAACTAGTAAACAAAGTTTGCAGGTTATTCGATCCATGGATGGATTGAAGCAAGCATAGCATTCTTGGAATTATCGTTTTGATGTAATCACAATGGTATGTGATTTAATTCGAAACGAAAATGATTCTTGTGTATATAAGAAGGTTAGTGGGAGCGCACTGACAGTAAATGTCCTGTAAAATAATGATGATATGTCATTTCTTGGAAATGATATTCCCATAATATAATCGGTGAAAGCTTGGCTTTTATAAGAAAATTCTCCGTAGAATTCTTGGGAGAAACAACATTTATTCTAGGAATAAAGATCTACTGGGATAGATTTAAAGTTGTTGATACTCTCCGAGAAATCGTACATTGAAAAATGTACGTGACCTGGTGTCTCATATGCTTTGAGCATATGGAGTCACAATCGGGCCAATCCATGTGATGGTCACTGGATTGATGTTAAAGACATCCTTAAGTATCTTAGAGGAACTAAGGATGCTGTCTTAAACTATGGAAAAGGAAAACTTGAAGTGACTGGGTTCACTGCTGCAAGTTTCCTAACCGATAAAACGACTACAAGTCGTAAAAACAGTACTATACAGTTTGAATAACATAATAGTGAGCTGGAAATCTTCCAAGCAAGATATTGTTACCTAATAAACAACTAAAACGGGTTATTGCTGCAGCTGAGGCAGCAATAGAAGCCTTCTGGATTGATAATAATCTAATTGGATTAGAGTAGTTCTGTTAGCAGCTGAGCTAGGCTACAGCGCAGGCTAAAGAATTAATGGTCTCATCAACGATCCAGATATATTTTTCGACTATTCATCTGATTCGTTCGGATCATACATCGTGGCGATGTGATGATCGAATAAATCGCATCAGATGATAATCATGTAAATCCGCTGACGAAAGTCTTTTCTCAGTAATTTGAGTGAACCGTACATAGTTCGGGTGTAAGACACTTGATTGACTGGCTATAGGCCAAATGGGAGATTGTTGGATAGTTAGGACCCATAGCGTCACTATTTGTACAGATCATGGTATTGTTGTACAAATTAACTATGTGACAAAGGAAATTGCTCTCTTATCATTTGTGACTAGATCACCAAGATGTATAAATGATAGAAGATCCTTATGATTAGTTCCTGGATTCAGATGATATGAGACAGTATCAATCCATGAAGGTTTAATCATTAAATATCCCTAGTCAAAGTATTATCGAGATTAGACATCGATAATGTGTAAAAGACTAGTATTACACTTGTGCGCGTTGTGAGGGCATAACGACATAGTTCTCATATATTTGGGTATAGGATACTCATGAAAGTGTAGTAGGAGGTTGTGTTTTACCGATGGTACGGAAAACAGCTTCGCTCTGGATAGACCCCTCAGAATTCCATTGGTAGTATGACTATGTGTCTATGGAAGTCCGAAATCAGGGTAGCTGTATTTGGTCTTAACCTGAGACTTGCACCGCTAATACTTGCGACAATCAATATACTTTGGTTTTAGGTCGTCCAGGGCTTTAACAGGTTTTGTGTACGCCTATGCTGGGTATATTGAGAATCTTAGTGTGTTGGGTGTGATGTTAAGACAGAAGTATCACTCCAGTCATAGTGGAGATGATGGTCACGTAGGATACGGAACTGGTTCTCTTATGTACTACAGTCATCGGGATAAAATGACTAGGTCATGTTTATCCGATATAGAGACTAGTTACCAGAGATCCGATATGTGCTTCATACGGGGCAGACACAATTCCAGCCCCAGGCCTTGCACGTGATATCTTATACTGGATCGAGATACGCAATACTACGTATACTACGCCTGATATAAATCACATATTCCTGTAAGGATATTTCTGGAGAATTGGGTAGGCATGGCGCTTTGCTAGAAGCCAACCTTGTCTTGTAAATCGGTAAAAACGTAGTACTAGGTACTTACGTGCTTGGATAGTCCGACGACTGAATTTACTGCCAATATATCCGGGGATCTCATGGGTCGCTTCCCGAAGATTCACCGATGACGTATGACTCGCTCTTTATTAATCTGGGATTAATTAAATGAGAGAGAAAATTAATCTGGGATTAATTACGGAGATATTTTTATCTGGGATAAAATATCATTAAAAGAGAGATAATGATTAATTTGGAATTAATCGATAAAATAATATATTCGATATATTATACGAAATTGGATTTCGACGCGCAATTGAAATTAGATTTTAATTCGGGCGAACGAGTTAATTTAGAATTAATTCGTTAGCTATGTGAATAGTGATTTCGCTAGGCATGATCATTTAATTACGTCGCAACGGAAAATTCGCTAATTTCGAATTAGCGAACCCGAGCCCGGGAGTGTTTACGAGCGCACTCGTATTTGAAATTCAAGTGCGGCCCGCAAGTCACATCAAGCGTCAAATCGCTAGTCACATCAAGCGTCAAATCATTAGTCACTTTGAGTGATGTGACAACTTGTCACTTGATTGATTGATTGATGTGAGTAGTTGGAAGGTAATAATTGCCAAATTTTGGCTCCAAAACTTGTTGACTTTTTGAAAGGCATATACAACTTTTGGTAAATGATTTTTATAATTCAATTGTGTATTAAATACACAATCCATCCAACAACCAAACTAACAAATAACTCTCATCTCTTTCTCTTCATCTCTCTCACTCGGCCATGGACTGATTTTCTTCACTGGTTTCACCGTGAACCAAGGATAAGAAAAGTGATGAATTGTTGCAATTTTTCACAAGTGCTAGCACACTTCCGGAGTCACGCGAATGTGATAGGGAAACCAACCCGTGGGTTTGGAATCACCACCCAAAAGTTTGGAGCTTGGACTGAAAATTGGAGGACAAAAGCAGTGGACTGTCGAGAGCTTCAAAGGAGTTCAAAGGGCTTAAAAAGTTTTGTTCTTCACCGCATCGCCCAACCGATCGATGTAAGTATTCCAAAACTTCTTTGATGTATTCACATGTTGTTTCTATGCTTGATTCGATCCTCGGGACTTAGAGATTTCCCAACACTTTGACCTGTGTTGAGACAAGAAAGGACGCTCGAGCCCCCGATGCTTCTATCGATTGAGGTGCTTCAACCTGAGGTGTTTCGACCTGTGTTGTGAAATTTTTTGATTGATATCTAGACCCTCAGGTCCTCTGATACTTCAATCGGTGTAGTTAGATGCTCTTATCTCTCAGTCTTCTTTTATGACTGTGATGGTTGATAGATCCACAGGTCACTGATGCTTCGATCGATTTGTGAGATTTTCGATCTCATCCACTCTTGGATTTATACTTTGGAAATGACAATTAGATGTATTTCTTGGATTCCTAGATGTAGTGTCTCTTTTGTAAATAGACTTCGCCCCCGGTTTCTTATTCTGAAAAATCAATGTCCTTTCTTTTTAAGGGTCCAATGCAAATTTAGCATCTGATATTGTCTTCATATCCAGCTTGATTTAGTTATATATTCGATTGGATTTATTGAAATATATATCTGACTGAAATTGATTCGTGGATATAAAAACCAGACTCCTCCTCTTTATTTGGCATCGACACCTCTGTTTTCAAAAACACATCTCCGCTAAAAAAACCCCCAAAATCCTAATCTCTAGCGCGTATTCTCGAGTCATCAATGGCTTTCTTGGGCCTTCCCGCTTCAGACCATGGTCCTGAGGATCCTCATCTTCCACATCTTCCACATCTTCCATTTGGTCATAAGTATGGGGACGTTGTTCCTATACATCTTTCTTTAGGAGACTATGCATGCTCTCAGGTTGAACCGGTAAGTCTTATTTTCCTTCATTTTCATTTCACATTTTCTGGGTTTTGAAAGTTGATTTATAAATGGCCGGAGATACTGCGTATCCGAGCCTAATTTTTGATATCTAGCTGGTTATAAACCTACATCCGATGAACATATCCGAAGTTATACATCTATGTCCGGCAAACCTCTCACTTGATGCCTCTTTCTTGAAAGCTAATGGTAATCCTGCTAGTGTTCGAATATGGTATGCAAGCTAACCCTTGAGGTTCAAGATCGGATTGTTGCTATGGGGTTCACATCATTCATCCGCTACATTTATACTTGCACTAAAAAACACGACAAGAGAGGATTGTAAGCTTTAGTGTAGCGGTGGATGGATTCAACCAATACCTTTCATCTTCCAGTAGACAAGATGATGATCACACCATGGGCCTTCGCTTATCTAACTGGTGTTCCTTGTGAGGGCCAGCTACTGGAATTTGATTGTAGTCTATTTTCTTCCATCATTCAGACGAAGCATATTCTTCACTTACTGAGGTTCACCTCTAAGGTCCGTTCCTGGGTTATTGCTTATTAGGATCTTCAGACCCATTGGGAAAGGAGGACTCCTCACGGCATGTAGGAGGTTGAAAAACTAGTCCGATCATTCTTGCAACATATGTTTGGCTGCGCGCTTTTTGCCGATGCGGCCAGCTTGGTTGACTTATGCCTTCTTCCTCCGCTCCGTAATCTAGATGCCTTGCGGGAATTGGATTGGGGTTTACCTGCCTTGGTAGCTGTTTATCTAGGACTAAACATGATTTGTCATCAAGGCTCGTATGTCCAAGGTTATGAGTTTTTGATTGAGGGATGTCTTATGTCTATGTTTCATTTTCAATTTATGCTTAAAATGATGACTAAAACTGATATTTTTAGGCCCAGGCATATGAGTTTTGGATTTTGGCACGACCTTTCTCGATCTATCGAGAAAAGGTTTTATTCCTCTCTGTGGCCCATTGGGAGGCATTGACCGTGGGTTCACTGGAGTCTCGTGGTTTTGAGGCACATCGAGCCCAACTGAATGGGCTCACTTGGGATCTGGTAAGTCTCCTCATATGATCTCACCCTTTATTGCTAACTTCTCTCTCTGTTTCTTATTTAACCTCAATGTTTTGTTCTTTCTCTTTTTAGCTTGACCCAGCCTGGTGGGGGACCCTCATTGATGCTTTGCCCGAGTTTGTTGGTTCTTTCTTTCAGAAGAACAGACTCCGTCTACTTATCTAGGGTATCAATCAAAGGTTGTGGTATTTGGGAGAGCGAGTGTTCTCATGGCACATGGGCCCCCAAGCCCATGGGATTCATTTTTCTCTATCTTCCACCATGTTTTTGGGATTTAAGATCGATGAGTAGGACTTGGCGATTGCTCTTCATGGCCTCCTTACTGACGATTTCCTTATTGATGGGGACCACTAGCAATGGGCATGTACTGCTTTTCTTGGGTATTTGTCGTATACTGAGCCTCACCGGGCTACTCAAGTGCTATTCTGCCTCTCCGATTACCTTTCTAAATTTGCATGTCCCCTACTAACATTGTTCTCCAATATAGGCCCACAGGCGTCGTTGGGGATCCCGTGCTCGCTGATGAGTGGTAAATAGATCACTATTTCCCACTAATTTGACTTAAAATTTTTTATATTTTCTTGATTTTTGTGAATATTTTGATGTGTTTTGTGTTATTTTGTAGATAAATAAAATAACAGGACTCTCTGGAGGTAATTCGGGGCCAAAACAGCAGAAAACAGATAAAAATGGAAAAAATGTAAATTTCCTGCTAAAATACGCCGTGCTAAAATGCGATGTCTGCTAACATGCGCCGGAGACTGCTAACATGCGCCGGACACGTGGACCAATCAGAGAAGTTTTACTATCTTGCACCATTGCTAACATGTGCCTGCCACGTGTCAACATCTACTAACGTGCGCCAGACACGTGTCATCATCACATACTGCCGACACTCATCATTGAAACACGTCATTACTTACGTCATGCTAACGTCAGCGTCACGACGCGCACACCCTTACGTGTCACGACGCCAAGCCAATAATTGAGATAATATTTCTACCGACGCCATGTGTCACCATCTCGTGAAGCCAGCGCCACGTGTCTTCAATCAACAGCGCGTCGCGACACGTAATGTTTCACGCGTCGCGACGCGTGAGGTAAAATTTTACCTATAAATTGAGGCCGAATTTCATTTTTAAAACCAAAATTTCTTCTAAGAAATTCCTTAAGAATATTAAGAAGATTGTATCTTATTTGTTTATTTACAGTTTTCAGCATTTAATTTTATTTACTTTTCACAATAATACTTTCTTTTATTTACTTTTCAGTCTTTATTTTCTTTATTCAGTATGAGGAGGTAACTCCCCTCTGCTGGGGTTAAAGGTCAAGCTTTTATTACTAATATTTAGATTAATCTCCCTTAATTATAATATATAAACTATTTAAAACCTGACTTAATGGGATACCGCCTTTATGATCGATTGAACTTAATCTTAAAATTGGTTTTAACCTGACTAAACATGGATATCGCATGTATGGTCGGTTGGAATTAATTAAAATTTTGACTTAATCAGGATACCGCCTATATGGTCGTTTGGTAATATCATGCAAAGTTAATATATTATAATAAGAGAGATATCTAAAATAGAAGTAATAAAAGTGGATCCTCTAATCCCAACATTTTCTTTTATTGTATTTTTACCTTTTTAATTTTCAGCATTTACTTTATGTCATTTACTTTATTTAAGCTTTTACTAGCCTTAGATATGTGTCGTAACTAATCCCGTTATCTGGGGTTGTGATGAATTCCAATATCACTGGTTTATAAGGGGTTATTTTATAGTTTGGGTAATATAAAGGTTTATTTATTAAGTCTTAAGCTTAATGCTTCTTGTTAACTGGTCATTAATAAGATTGATTTGGTAAACTTAAAATAAACTTGACAGATGAATTTTAGGTATCAGCCTTAGACTTAATAGCCCACGATCTTCTTTGAGGATAGATAATTCTTTAATAGATTTCCTTACATGATAGACATATACCTGTCGGGCGGGGGTAGCTACAATTGAAACTTAATCTTAATGAATTCAGGTAACTTGGTTGATATAAACATATGATTAATTGGGTTACACTGGGTATTTTCAGCTGACCATCGACATAGGCTTTTGCATAATTTCGTGTTCCAGGTTAGTAAACATATATATTACACAAACATTAGATAACCACTTCATCTTTAAAAAGATATTGGAAGGATTCACAACCCTAGATATTTTCTTAATATTGAATTTTTCCTTAATTTACTTTCGCACTATTTTATTTATTCGTCTTTAGTTTAAAGTCACCATCCAATAAACAACCAATATATTAGGTACTCGTAAGCATTTAACGTCATAAATTAATATCTAAGGTATTAAGTCCTCATGGGATCGATACATTTATACTACTTGAATGATACGTGCGCTTACGTTATACGTGTGTGATTATGCCGGTCAAGTTTTTGATCCTTTAATAGATTTCCTTACAGGATAGGAATATACCTGTCAGGCGGGGGTAGCCATAATTGGAACTTAATCTTAATGAATTCAGATAACTTGGTTGACATAGGAATCTGATTAATTGGGTTATTCTGGGTATTTTTATCTGACCATCGGAAGAGGATTTTACATAAATTTGTGTTCCAGGCTAATAAACCAATATATTACACCAACGTAAAATAATCACTTCATCTTTAAAAAAATATTTGAAGGATTCACAACCGTAGATAGTTTCTTAATATTGAATTTTCCCTTAATTTACTTTCGCACTGTTTATTTACGCGTCGCGACGCTGACGTCAGCATGACGTAAGCAATGACGTGTTTCAATGATGAGTGTCGGCAACATGTGATGATGACACGTGTCCGGCGCACGTTAGTAGATGTTGACACGTGGCAGACGCATGTTAGCAATGGCGCATGATAGCAAAACTTCTCTGATTGGTCCACATGTCCGGCGCATGTTAGCAATCTCTGGCGCATGTTAGCAGACGGCGTATTTTAGTACATCGTATTTTAGCAAACAACGCATTTTAGCAGGAAATTTATATTTTTGCCTTTTTATCCGTTTTCCGCTGTTTTGGCCCCGAATTACCTCCAAAGAGTCCTGTTATTTTATTTATCTACAAAATAACACAAAAACGTCAAAATATTCACAAAACTCAAGAAATTATACAAAATTTTAAGTCAAATGAGTGGGAAATAGTGATATATTTACCACTCATCACTCGCCAACCTTTTGAGGCTGAAGAAGAGGAAGAGGAGATGGTTGCGATGGCAGTCCCAAGTCTTTTTAGTTCTAAGCGAGTCTTGTCTCGAGCTTTGTCTTCTAGGTAGAGACCTCTTACTGGTGCTGCTTCTACTTTTACACCAGTTCCTCCTCCCGGTGTCATTCTAGGCTCAGTAAGCTTCTTGTCGAATCGTCCGAGGGGATACCAGAACGACATATTCAGACTTTGTCTCTCGATGGGATGTCACTACAGACCCTCACTCCTACTGAAGCTACCATGTAAGTATTTCCAACCATTTATTCATTTTCCTTATATTTTTATTTTAGTACCGATCAAGCTGTATTTGTAGGTCTCCAACGATTTTGTAGATCATTGCTATCAATTAGCGCAAGCGGCGAAGGAGGCGGTGAATACGCAAAGCTACTCCTACTTGGTACTTGTAAAATAAATTTAGTGTTGATGCATGTATGATTATGTAACCTTTTATGTGTTTTTACTCGAAAGGTCATCTAGAGGCGTAGGCTAGGGAGCTCCAGAAGATCCGGCATCAGTATGACTTGTTACGCCAGGCGCGGGATCGTTAGTGAGAGGTGCGCATGAAGGGTTTACATTCCGAGGGTGCTCCCAGAGAGTCTTAGTCCTCGACATCAGGGGCCGAGGAACATGAGGAAGAAGATGAGTCAACTTCGGAGGAGTAAAGCGACCTGTCTCTTTTTTCTTTTGTGTGTCAAAATCATTTTGAAAAACATAGACTTTAAAGCCTTATGTACAAACTTAGCATTTATGAAAACATTCATTTTTTATTACTCTCAATTATTTCTCAAATATTAAAATGTAATTATCCTGGGAACATGTTTTCCTACTGTCTGGGCTACAAAATGTCTGACCGGATGTATAATCACATTCATAAAAAGATGTATGGCTATCATTCCAGACATAGTATTATATCTGGCCATATATTTCTTGATGCCTTATAGTGGTAGAATACTTTCCAAAAGTAGGAATTCGGTTTTCCCTTGATGTTACCCCTAATTTATTCTATATAAGGCCTCGTCCCTGTTTTATTTGTGTGACATAAGTCACTTTCCTTTCTTCTTTACCTCGAATCACCTTCTGAATCTTCTACTCTAACACTTCTGCCTTTCGTAGAATCTCATATCACCGCTGATATCCAGCCGACCATATGTCATATCTGGCCGCTAATATTCCATATCTGGCCATTGTTAAGTTGCTCTATTTATCTTCATGTATCGTGCTCTACAAGATCCTATCGTATCCCATATCCACAGGGCATCTGACCGGTCGCCCTCAGACTTGGCTTAATTATTTGCACTTTGTTATTTGTACCAAATTAAGATAGACAATGCATTTCTGAAGGTAGCTTTAACATTTTGGACACTGAGCATCATATCTTTCGTTTCTATGGCCACGAAGTATGTCCCTTACTTGAGGAGTTTGCTGATATTCTGGGTTTGTGATTCCCTCATTTCACCTTTTTGGCCAAACCATTTTCCAAAAGTCATTATCTGTAGGAGGCCTTAGAAGTTTTTCTTTTCAATTTGGCTGAGATGGAAAAAGTGGTATCTTGCCCGCTGTCTATTGAACTGAAGGAACTGTTGGCATTGCTATAGACATGGAGGTGGGATCTCATCGCTGGAAGAGTATTGTTATGTTATGTATCTTGGCTCGATATCTCTTGGTGGGTAAGGATAGTAGGAGAGGTGATTACTAGATGCTTTACATTATCCAGGGTATCCGATATAGCTATAACCCTACCTTTATAATCTTGGCGGAGATGTTTCATGGTTTGGACCAAATCAGACATAATTCCTCCCATCGATTCTTAGGAAGTC
>SKCR01032967.1:0-43210 GCA_019454045.1 Zanthoxylum bungeanum
TGCCACCAATTTGTTAGCCCTAGTTCATAGTGAAGCAAGTGGGCCCATGTCTAGCTAGGCTAGAGGTGGATATGAATATTTCGTGACCTATACGGATGTGGCATCGCGTAATGGTTGTGTGTTTCTTTTGAAGAACACAAATCAGAAACTTTTAAAGTTTCGACACGAAATAGACAAACAGATCGGCTAAAGTATTAAACCGTCACGGTAAGACCGTAATGGAAAATACTTAAGCAATAAGTTTCTCATATACTTGAAAGATTATAGTATTCTTTCAATGATGACTCCTCTCGGAACACGTCAGTTTGACAGTGTGTCCGAACCGTGTAACCGAATTTTTTTAGACATGATAAGGTTAATCATGAGTCGCTCTGAGCTACCATTTCCTTCAATGGATAAGCATAAACAGTGCAGAACTTATTTAGAATAAGGTTCCATAAAAATCTGTTTGACAGATTTCGTGCCAATGTAGGTTATCATATGGATACCAAAGTATTGTACTTATCAACTCACACAAGAGAACAATTAGATTGTTGCACACCATGCGGTTTTCCTAAGAGGAATACCGATATGCGTGGTAAGTGGGAGGATAGTAAAACTCGATGAAAAATCGGAGTAATACTGTTCAAGGCACCGAATCCTAATGGAACATATAGTTCATCAAGGATGAAACTATACCATAATCTTCAATACACAAGAACCACGTTGTCGGAGAGAGTCAGAGAACATCCTGGGTATGGGTTTCTGATCTCGCCTCATAAAGATGTCTATCTATTGAGGTATACCAACTGACTACGTATGAGGAAGTGATACAAGGTATCGACTCCCTATTATGACAAGTGTCATGAGTCCGAAATGGATTCCATGTATATCAACCATGTTTTAGAACTAGTTGATGTACCACGAGGCATTGTGCCTATTGGTACTATATAAGTCTTCAAGGAAGACATACATGGATGGCAACATACCAACGTTCTAAAGCTAGGCTTTTAGTGGAAAGGTATCGTTATCACAATTGTGTTGATTACGATTCAACCTTTTAACTGTTGCCACGGTAATCCATTTGGATGATGCTTATTTCATTTATGAAATATGTCAGCTTAACGGGAAAATCGCTTTCCTAAAAAGGAAACCTTTCGGAGGATGTTTATAACATCCTGATAATTTTGTCGTAACATAACTAGCAAACAAGGTTTGCGGGTTATTCGATCCATGTTTGGATTGAAGCAAGCATAGGTTCTTGGAATTATCGTTTTGATGTAATTATAATGGTGTATGATTTAATTCAAAACAAAAAGATTCTTGTGTATATAAGAGGGTTAGTGGGAGCGCGCTGACAGTGAATGTCCTGAATAATAATGATAATATGTCATTTCTTGGAAATGACATTCCCATAAAATAATCGGTGAAAGCTTGGCTTTCCTGAAAACGACTAAAAGTCGCAAACGGTACTATACAGTTTGAATAACGGTACAGTGAGCTGGAAATTTTCCAAGCAAGATACTGTTACCGAATAAAAAACAAATGCGGGTTATTGCTGCAGCTGAGGCGGTAATAGAAGCCTTCTGGGTCATAATAAATCTAATTAGATTAGATATAATTCTGTTAGCAACTGAGCTAGGCTTGAGCACAGGCTAAAAAATTAATGGTCTCATCAACGATCCAGATACATACTTCGATATTAATCTGATTCGTTCGGATCATACATCGTGGCGATGTGATGATCAAATAAATCGCATCAGATGATAATCATGAAAATCCACTGACGAAAGCATTTCTCAACAGTTTGAGCCAACTGTACATAGTTCAGGTGTCAAGCACTCGAGTGACTGGCTATAGGCCAAGTGGGAGATTGTTGGACAATTATGACCCATAGCGTCACTATTTGTACAGATCACGGTGTTGTTGTACAAATTAACTATGTCACAAAGGAGATTGCACTCTTATCATTTGTGATTAGATCACCTAGATATATAAATGATAGGAGGTCCCTGTGATTTGTTCCTGGATTGAGAATGATATGAGATAGTATAAATCCACGAAGGATAAATCATTAAATATCCCTAGTCAGAGCATTATCGAGATTAGACATCGATGAATGCGTAAAAGACTAGTATTACACTTGTACGCGTTGTGATGGCACAACGGCATAGTTCTCATATATATGGGTATAGGATACTCATGCAAGTGTAATAGGAGGTTGTGTTTTACCGATGGTACGAGAAATAGCTTCGCTCTGGATAAGACCCCCTCAGAATTCCATTGGTAGTATGACTATGTGTCTATGGAAGTCCAAAATCAGGGTAGGTGTATTTGGTCTTAACTTGAGACTTGCACCGCTAATGCATACAACAATCAATATACTTTGGTTGAGGTCGTCCAGGGCTTTAACCGGTTTCTGTGTACGCCAGTTTTGGGTATATCGATAATCGTAGTGTGTTGGGTGTGATGTCGAGATGGAAGTGTCACTCCAGTCATATGGAGTTGATGATCATGTAGGGATACATAACTGGTTCTCTATATAAGGTTGCAACCGTTAGGATAATATGACTTGGTCATGATTATCTGATTTTAAAGAGACTAGTTGCTCGTAATCCGATATATGCTTCGTACGGGGCAGACACTGTACCAGCCCTAAGCCTCACATGTGATCATCTGATACTGGACAGAAATATGTAATACTACATATACTACGCCTGATATAGATTCTTATTTCTGTAAGGATATTTCCGGAGAATTGGGGAGGCATGGCGCTTTGCTAGAAGCCAACATTGTCTTGTAATTCGGTATAAACGAGTACGAGGTACTTACGTGTTTGGATAGTCCGACGACCGAATTTACTGCCAACATATCCGAGGATCTCATGGGTCGCTTCCCAAATATTCACCGATGACGTATGACTCGCACTTTTAATTAATCTGGGATTAATTAGATGAGAGAGAAAATTAATCTGGGATTAATTACAGAGATATTTTATCTGGGATAAAATATCATTTAAAGAGAGATAACGATTAATTTGGAATTAATCGATTAATTAATATATTCGATATTAAACGAAATTAGATTTCGACGCGGAATTAAAATTAGATTTTAATTCGGGCGAACTAATTAATTCGTTAGCAATGTGAATAGTAATTATGCTTGGCATGATTATTTAATTAAATTAGATTTAATTACGACGCAACGGAAAGTTCGTTAATTTGGAAATAGCGAACCCGAGCCCGAGATTATTTACGAGCGCATTCGCATTTCGAATTTGAGTGCGGCAAATCAAATCAAGCATCAAATCGCTAGTCGCTTCTAGCGTCACATCATCCGTCAATCTAGTGATGGATGTCTTTCACTTTGAGTGATTGATGCCAGTCACTATTCATGATTGATGGGAAGTTGATGTGTGTGGTTGACAAGCCATTAATGGCTTTGTTTTTTTAGGGAAAAATTTGTGTATATGTTTTGGAAATCATTTTACCATTTTTTCAATCTAACACACACATTTTTCTCTCTCTCTCCTCCTCTCTTTTCTCTCATCATTCACGCCCAAGGGCTGTAAAGTTTCTGTTTTCTGGTTTTGCTGGGCAGTACTGAAAATGGTAGGGAAGCAAGTGTGATTTTGTGGTAAAATCGAGAGTGCTAGCACACTCCGGGATCATGTGAAGGTGATAGGGAAGTTCACCCATGAGCCGGGAACCATTCGACGAAGCTTGGAGCTCGAAGATGATCCTCAAATGGCGCCAAACCAGTAAGCTTGGGCAGTGACCTGCCGAATGCAGTGCAGTGGGCAAAATCAGATTTTTGTTCGTCGTCGCGTCGCTCAACCGATCGATGTAAGTATTCCGCGACTTTCTCGATTAGTATTCGCACTTTTTCATGTTTGTTATTCGATCCTATGGACCTAGAAACTCCAACAAAATTCTTCTAAAGCTAGCACTTAAGGAGACAAATGAGGTTATAGGGAAACCAATCCTAGAGTTTGGAATTCCATTTGAAGGCTTGGAGCTTCAATTACATCCATGAAAAACTTGATTTTCTCTACCAAGCATTGTGAGTATTTCCGCAACTCCTCTTCTTTATTCACACACAAATGAACTTAGAGATCTTGTGGCTTGTTCTAGGAAAACTAACAATGGTATCAGAGCCATCCTAAGTTTGATTTGAAAATCTTAGGTTCATAACTTTAATTTGGGATTTTTGTGTTTGGAGGATGAAATGCCTAAATTGATGGTTGGGTTATGTTTATATGATGTTTAATTAGATTTATGCATCTTTGATTTTGTGAAAAATTATGGATTAATTTTCCCCAAAATATACCCATTGGCTGAATATATGCCCTAGGTGATTCATGGTGATTTTTAAAAATTTAACAATTGGATATGTTAATTGCATGAAATGAATATTAATTGTTGGTTTAATTGGATTGAAATCGGAATTGAATGTTATTTCATGATGATTTCCGTGAATGGAGCATGTTAGGAAGAATTGATTTTGCTTCAATTTGTGTTGGACATGAATTGGAATTAAAGAGCATGATTAATTGAATTAATTAGTATTTTGGAAATATTAGATTAATTAATTAATTATGTTAATTACACTTGAATTGAATTAATATGTAATTTAGAATAATGTATTAATTTAATTGTAGTAATTGGGCTTAATGGGCTTGGTGGGCCAAGTTTGGTTTTGGACAATTGGGTTGGATCCAATTGGACCTAAAACCATTTCCATAAAGTCCAAATATGACATTGGGCCTTTAATAATTTAATTGGGCCTAAATTGATTTTGTGGTATAAGGGTGATTCCTAAATTAGGCATTGGCATCTTGGGTTTGATCCATAATGGCCAAAGCCCATACCTAAAGAATTAATTAAAAGCCCATTAGAGTTTAATTAAATAGTATTGGATACTAATTGGGCCTTTGAGACCCATAAAGATTGGATTTGGAATCCAAGTCTAAAAGGCACTATTAAAAGTGTAATTATTTAATTTGGAATTAAAATGAATTAGTAATGGATACAATTTAAATTGAATTTAAAATTGTAGTTCGATATAATTCAAGAATATGTACTTTGAGTATTTATTCTTAAACGAGTTGGACTCGCGCAAATAAAATCGTTGTTTGAACATTGGATGGTCATTAATTCAAAGATTAATTAATTGGATTAGATTGATTGAATAACATGCTTTGTGTGAATACTTGGATGTATTGTATGAATAACGTATATCAGATGGATATTAGAAAGGTGAGGGCAATTTTGAAATTATTGTAATAAGTTTAGAATTTATTAAATCGGACCTGCGTGTCCAGCATATTATCTCTTTTTCTCATTGTATTTCTCTTCTCACCAATTTCTCCTCACCAATTCCCCTCAATGTAAATGAGGTTTCTTTAGAAGTATTATGTAATTGGGTAAAAGTAAGAATAGTGCTAGCGGGAGAGAGGAAAGAGAGAGATTTGTTCTAGGAACAAAGTTTGTTAAATATCATCCATCCGCATATCATTATTAATTTATTTCGCGCCTTATTATGCTTTTAGAATGCATGCTTAAGGGTGTATGATGAGACCTAATCAAAGATAATAAATTGGTTGCCAATTTACGTAAAAACCCTCATTCAATATTAAGCATTTTTCCTTCCATTGAGTGGTTCTCTCTCAAGATCCAATATTGGCATTGGTTTGTTGGCCAAAGTCAAGGCCTCTGTCCATCGCGGATGTGTTTGAACCACATCAGCTTTGTTACATATCTCGTGTCTTGGGCAGTTGTGACTTGTTGGCCAAAGTCAAGGTCACTTCTTGTTTATCGACCTCGATTACGAAGCTTTCCCACTATCAATGGGTCGCGTTTAACTAGAATCATTAAGCTTATTGAGCCATAGCCAAGGCTTAGTTGATTTAGAGGAAAAAGTTAGGAAATATATTGGATATATTTACATATATTGGATATATATTTCGAACTTGGAGGTCCACCTACTAGTTCTAGGAATTGGATGGGATCCAATTGATCTTAGAGATCTACCTAGTTAAGTTTCATATAGCTTGTTGGCCAAAGTCAAGGTTGTGTGCTATTTAACGGGATTCTAGCCCACTAGGAAACTAGGTTTCCCGAGTACTCCACAGAGGGTTAGAGGCTCGCCGAAAAGTAATGGGAGGCAAGTATTAAATTTGCAATTTCGTTTAAAATACTTGCCAATACGCGCTCTTTTATTTTAATTTATCGTTGTTATAAATATATTAGTTGGACTAATATTTAATATTGCTTTCGTTGAACAGTTAGACTATACAACACACTACTTCATTTGTAGTTCGTTATATAGTTGGACTATAGTAATCATTACATTTGAATGTAACCGATCATTTATAGTTGATTATATAGTTGGACTATAATAATCATTACATTATTGTACCTGAAATCATTGATTGGATAGTTGGACTATAGCAATCAAAATAACTGGAAAGATTAGCGTCAAAGGACATAATCCTAGGCGAAAATATCTTTAACGACATAAATTTTCCAGATTGGGAAATAGATCTCAAGATAGTCCTGGAAGCTGAGAAGTTACTCTATTGGATAAAGAAACCTCTCGGGCCTGAGCCCGAAGTTGAGCAAATAGTAGAACATGAGCTTTAGAAGACTCATCGTGATGATAACTTTAGTGCTCAATCCGATATGATTGCCGCAAAGACTCCTTAATTTCGTCGTCAGAACTAAGGATTAGATGCTTATACCATGATGATGAAATTAAAGGATCTTCATAAGATCTAACCTTAGATCTTAAAAGAAGCTCTCTTTCGCTCGCGTATGTCAGGGGGTACATCTGTCGAGCACTAGGTGTCGCAGATGATTGGTGACATCGAACAGCTAGGTTAGCTGGGCATTACCTACGAGGTCAAGATTTCCATAGATTTGATCTTATAGTGTCTACCCGAATGCTGGGGCGGTTAATCATGAACCAAGAGAAAACTCTTGAGAGTTAAAGGCTATGCTCAAGGAAGCAAATCCAGAGCTTCCAAAAGGGCAAGAAGCGCAAGGCGCATCTTATTTCGACATCCCAAAAGGCAAAGGCTTGGCCGAAGGCTTCTGGGGGTTTGAAGAAAAGGGGCAAAGGTAAAATCGTCATAATCTTCTGGGAAGACAAATGACATATCCCAAGATGTCTGCCTAAATTATGGCAAACGGGGTCAATGGAAGCGTGACTGTCGTATGGACAAGGCAGACATGAATGAAGTGAAGACGGGCAAGGCTCTGACTTCAAGAATGTTTGTTATTGTAATAAACGTGTCCACTACTAGTTTTAAAATTGGATTTTTTAATATTGGATGTGGTACATACATATGTACTAATGTGCGGGATCTACTGATTAGCAGGAGACTGACTTTAGATGAGATCGACCTAGAGCCAGAAATAGGACGAGAGTCACTGTTTCGGTTGTGGAACTTAAGTTTTGGAACTGCCCTTTGGGCATGTACTTAAATTAGGAAAGTGTTATAATGTACCTAGTTTGACTAGAAACATTATCTCTATATCTAGTTTAACCTGTTGCGGGTATACCTTTATGTTAATAAACACTAAGTATTTTGTTTATAAAGATGATATTGAGATATACACATTAGATGTGAATAACAGTACTTATATTTTGAATATAAACAAATCTCAAACATATAACATGACAAACAAATGGCTCAAACTGAATTAATCAGATGAGACATATTTGTGGCATTGTCGTCTGAGACACATTAACAAGACTCGTATATCCACACTTTCGAAGAGTAGATACTTGGACAAATATGATCTTAAATCATATGACGTCTACGAATCTTGTTTATTAGGCAAAGTGCCTAAAACTCTTTTTAGCGGTAAAGTACACGTGCCACTGAGCTGTTAGCCCTCGTTCATTGTAACAGATAGGCCCATGTCTAGCCAGGCTAGAGGTGGATTTGAATACTTCGTAACCTTTACGGATGTTGCATCACGTTATGGTTATGTGTATCTTCTGAAACACAAGTCCGAAACTTTTGATATAATCAATGAGTTTCGACACGAAGTAGAAAAACAGACGGGCAAAAGTATTAAGATATTACGGTTGGATCGTAGTGGAAAATACTTGAGCAATAAGTTTCTCGATTACTTGAAAGAGTATAGTATTCTTTCACAGTGGACTCCTCCTGGAACACCTCAATTGAGTGGTGTGTCCGAACGGAGAATTCGAACCTTGTTGGACATAGTAAGGTCAAAGATGAGTCGCTCTGAGCTACCAATTTCCTTCTATGGATACACATTAAACAGTGCAATACTTATTTTGAATAAGGTTTCGACAAAGTCTGTTGGACAGACTCCATATGAAATATGGACATGAAAGAAACCAAGTTTCTCATTCCTAAAGATTTGGGCATACTGGGCATGTTAAACGTTTGGATGGTACCAAACTAGAACCCAAATCGGATAAGTGTCTATTTGTAATTGGTTATCCTAAGGAAACTAATTGCACAACTCACAAGAGAACAAAAATATTTGTTGCTCTCCATGCGGTTTTCCTAATAGGAATACCTTAATACAATGGTAAGTGGGAAGAAAGTAGAACTCGATGAAAATCAGAGTAATACTGTTCCTAACACCATCCTTAATGGAACACGAACAGTTCATTAGGGATTAGACTGTTCCACAATCTTCTAATACACAAGAACCGTGTAGGTCGGGGAGAGTCAAAAAACAACCTAAGAGGTATGGGTTTCTGATCTCACCTCATGAAGATATTAATCTTATTGAAGAATATGAGCCGGCTACGTATGAGGTAGCGATACAAGGTATCGACTCTGCTTTATGGAAAGAGGCCATGAAGTCCGAAATGGATTCCATGTATACCAACCATGTTTGGACACTGGTTGATATACCAGAAGACATTGTGCCTATTGGTAACAGATGGGTCTTTATGGTGAAGACAAACATGGATGACAACATACAAACGTACAAAGCTAGACTTGTAGCGAAAGGGTATTGTCATCAATATGGTGTCGATTACGACGAAACCTTTTACCTTTTGCCATGATTAAATCCATTCGGATAATGCTTGCTATTGCTGCATATTTCATAATGAAATATGGCAGATGGTCGTCAAAACCGTTTTCCTTAACGAAAACCTTTTGGAGGATATTTTGTACAACACCCTGACGGTTTTGTCATACTAAAACATGCAAACAAGGTTTGCAAGTTAATTCGATCCATTTATGGATTGAAGCAAGCATTGTGTTCTTGGAACCAACGTTTCGATGAGATCATAATGGTATATGTTTTCATTCAAAACGAAGATGATTCTTGTGTCTATAAGAAGGTTAGTGGGAGCGCACTGACATTGGATGTCATATACATTGATGATGTATTATTTCTTGGAAATAACATTCCCATGTTAACAATCGGTGAAAGCTTGGCTTTCATTAAAATTCTCCATAGCAAAACTTGGGAGAGGCAACCTTTATTCTAGGAATAAAGATCTACTGGGATAGATCTAAAAGTGTTGGCACTCTCCGAGAACCCGTACATTGAAAGATATGTACGCGACCTGATGTCTCATATGCTTTGAGCATGTGGAGTCACAATTAGACCGATCCAGGTGATGATCACTGGATTGATGTAAAGAACATCTTTGAGTATCTTAGACGAACTAAAGATGCTTTTTATTTTATGGAGAAGAAGAACTTGAAGTGACTAGGTTCACCGACGCAAGTTTCCTAACCGATAAAGAAGACTGTAAGTCGCAATAAGGGTACCTATTTGTTTGAACAACGAAACAGTGAGCTGGAAATCTTCCAAGCAAGATACTGTTGCCGATTCAACAAAAGCGGATTATATTGTTGTAGATGAGGCAGCAAAAGAAACATTTTGGATCTATAAAAATTCCTAATTGGATTAGGAGTAGTTCTGTTAGCAGCTGAGCTGGGCTACAACGCAGGCTAAAGAATTACGGTCTCATCAACGATCCAAGTATGTACTTCGACTATTTCATTTGATTCATCAGATCATACATTGTGGCGATGTGATGATCTAATAAATCACATCAGATGATAAACTTTCAGATCCACTGACGAAAGCGATATCTCAGCATAAGCATGAGCGACCCGTACATAGTTCAGGTGTTAGACATTTGAGTGATTGGCTATAGGCCAAGTGGGAGATTGTAGGAAAATTATGACCCATAGCATCACTATTTTGTAAAGGACATGGTGTGCTTGTACAAAATTAACAATGTGACAAAGGAAATTGCTCTTTTATCATTTGTAATTGGATTACCTGGATATATAAATGATAAAAGTCCATATGATTAGTACCGGATTAATAAGATATGAGATAGTATTAATCCATGAACGATTTAATCATTAAACATCCATAGTCGTATTATTATCGAGACTGGACATCGATAATGTGGAATAGACTAGTTTTACACTTGTGCGCGTTATGGAAGCTTAACGACATAGTTCTCATATATTTAAGTATTGGATACTTATGCAAGTGTGATAGGAGATTCTGTTTACCGATGGTACGGGAACAGCTTCGCTCTAGATAGGCCCCTCAGAATCCCATTGGTAGTATGACTATGTGTCTATGGGAATCCGAATCAGGGTAGGTGTATTTGGTCTTAACCTGAGACTTACATTGCTAATACTTGCGACAATCAGTATACTTTAGTTTTGGTCGTTCGGGGCTTTAACAGGTTCTGTGTACGCCTTTTCTGGGTATACTGAGAATCGTAGTGTATTGGGTGTGATGTCAAGATGGAAGTATCACTTCAGTCATATGGAGATGATGATCACGCATGGATACGGAACTGGTACTCTTAAGTACTACAGTCATCGGGATAATATGACTAGGTAATGATTATCCGATTATAAAGACTAGTTGCTAGTGATCCGATATATACTTCGTACGAGGCAGACATAATTCCAGCCCCAGGCCTAGCATGTGAGATCCGGTACTAGATTGTAATACACAATATACTGTATACTACGCCTGATAAAGATTATATATTCCTTTAAAGAATATTTCTGGAGAATTGGGTAGCCACGGTTATTTGCTAGAAGCCAACCATGTCTTGTAAATCGGTAAGAAAGTGGTACTAGGTACGCACGTATTAGGATAGTCTTATGACCGTATTTACTGCCAACATATCCAGGGATCTTTTGGGTCGCTTCTCGAAGATTCACGGATGAGATTTAACTCGAACAAAATTAATCTGGGATTAATTATGAGAGAGAAAATTAATCTGGGATTAATTACGGCAAGAATTAATCTGGGATTAATTATCAGAGAAATAATTAATCTGGGATTAATTGCGTCGAGAATTTATCTGGGATTAAATTCGTCGAGAAGAGAGAACGCGATTAATTTGGAATTAATCGGCAAAATGAATTTAATAGTGAAATTAGATTTTACTATTTAATTTATTGGGCTAAAATAATATATTAGATATATTAATTGAAATTAGATTTCAACGCCGAATTAAAATTGGATTTTAATTCAAGCGAACGAATTAATTTAGAATTAATTCGTAAGCGGCTTACGTAATAATTTTGCTAGGTATTATTATTAAATTGGATTTAATTATGCCGCAACAGAAAATTCGTTTAATTCAGAATTAAACGAACCCGGGCCAGAGCGAAGTTGCGTGTTGGATTGTCCGACTTAAATTTGGAATTTAAAGTGGGGCCCACCAACTTACATCAATAGTTTGACATTTTATGGAATTTGGTAATGGTTGAGTGAAAAGTTTAGATTGCTTTTAAAAGACTCAAGCTAATTCCAACACACAAACTTAGTATATATTAATTTGGTCAACTTTGGAAGTGAGTACAAGTTACCATTCACAGCAAACACAAAACTCTCTCTTCTCTCCCAAATCTACCTTGGCCGAAAACTTCAAGCTCTCTCTATGGAATTTTGTTGCAAAATTCTTCTAAAGCTAGCACTTAAGGAGACAAATGAGGTGATAGGGAAACCAATCCTAGAGTTTGGAATGCAATTTGAAGGCTTGGAGCTTCCATTACATCAATGAAAAACTTGATTTTCTCTCCAAATCATTGTGAGTATTTCCGCAACTCTTCTTCTTTATTCACACACAAATGAACTTAAAGATCTTTTGGGTTGTTCTAGGAACACTTACAGTTGTGATTGTGGCTCATATTTTCTTCTGGTTTTACGTCCAGTAACGGCTTGAACGCCCTCTATGGGTCGAGGATATACTTCCCATCCAATTTTATTATAAATCGGTAAAAAAAAAAAGGTATTTTAAACTCAGATTCCCGAGACTATAATTTAGCAAAATGATTTTTATTTTTTTTACAAAATACACAAAACAACAAAAAATATAAAAGATTTTTTTAAAAAAAACACAAAACAACACAAAAGTGAAACAATTACAATAATGTTAAAGTATTACACTATTTATTAAATTTTTTTTCCCGATAACAGCACAAAAAACTTGATGCACTCAAAAAGGGGTTTTTTTACTCCCCAAGTATAAGAGTGTCAAAATAATAAAATAACCTGGTATGTCCGGGGTCGATCCACAGAGAATAGATTTAATAAGATAAAATAATAATTCAACTAATAAAATAATAACAATAAAATAAAGTACTAGGGTTATAATAATAAAGTAAAATAATTTTTACTTTTTATAAAATATAAATTATAATTATTTCCCTATTAATTTATTTCATAATAATCAGATATTAATTATACCAACACATGTAATTCGTCATGTCGATAATTAGTTTTGTCAAGGTACTAAATATGCCAAAACATATAAAATCATTCATAAAGGCGGTGATAACATTTCTTTATAACAAGTCCAGTAAGGTAATCAATTATGCCAAATATATAAAACCAGTCATATAGGCGGTATTGTATTATCTATAATTAATCCATATCTTTAATAGTCAACTCTCACTCATTTATGGGATTTAAGTATTATCTGTGTCAATCGGGGACTGTCTACAGCTAGTCAAAAGTTTTAAATAAACTGGAAAAAGTATGAAATTTATTTAGGAAATTAACACAATTTGTAAAATATAATATAAATAAAAATCACATATATTTTCATGCCACCAGTTTTACCCTTTACCCCAACATTATAAAAAATAGCATAACAAGATATAAATAAAAACACTTATAATTTTATTACTAAAAGAAAAAGAAATTACAAAAGAAAAAAATATACAGAAGAGCTCATCCCATAAAATCTCAGAGAGACCTGTGGAAATTTGCTGAAGAACTGAAGTGTTGAGCACCTCTTTTTATAAAGGATGCTCAGCATCTTCCAACATAATGCAATTCATTCGCATTATTGTTTTGCATAAGAGAAATACTATTCACAAATACACAAAATTGAAACAAAAAATGAGAAGGGAAGACGTGAAGGAGAGAAAGAGGAGGAAGAAGAAGAAGAAAAAGAAGAAGAAGTATAGAAGAAAAGGGAGAAAAGTAAAAGAAGAAATAGAGAAGAAGGAAGAAGCATAGAAGGTTTGGCATCCATGAAATTGAGGGATGAGAAAGATCCAACAACAAGAAAGAAGGTAAGATTTACTTGACCCAAATTTGAGATTTTGAAACCTTGATGATATGGAAACATGTTGGTGTTGGTGGCATACTAGGGTTTGCAATTAGTGAGGAAATGAGCATGGATTTGGTTGTAACTTAAGTACCCAAATTTGATAAATTCTAGGGTTTAAACCAAAAGTGAGGATGATGTGATTAATAGAGTGTTGAGGATGTTAACTTGAATTATAATGTGTGAAGATGATGTATGATGATGTTTTGTGTTATGGTTTTTAGTATGGAAATGATAGGAATTGCAATTGGATGAGTTGGAGTTGAAGAAGAAGAACATAATCCTGGAATCCTGTTTCGCGTCGCAAAGCAAAAGGGATTTGTGTTGCGACGCGCAAGAAGAAAATGATGGCACGCCTCTGGACGCTACGCGTCACAACGTGTAAGGATTTTCTTCGCGATGTGTGGCACATAATTTCCCAAAAATAGTTTTAAACCACCCCAGATCCACCATAGTGTGTTAGGGACCACCCTTAAGGTCTCGTATCAGTTCGTATGCACACATTACATCTTAGTACAAGTATAATATACCGAGTTACGATACCACTTATTTGAATTTAGTAGTTTAGCCTAGTACTAGAACTTATCTCATGGTCTTTAGTTTAATCAAGTTATCACTTATAGACCATTTCAGGAGTTGCAATCTCCTTCGACGAAGCGGTATAACTCCAGCCAGATTCCAACTGTGAGTGGACGTCTTTTCTCAAATTGATTTTAATTAATAGTTTTGATGACAGACTTACTTTTTCATTTTTATGGCGTTAGCCAATTTCTTTATCAACTACAGTTTGTTCAGCATGTTTAATAGATGATTTAGAAAATAAATGTTTTTAACATGAGTTTTATGTTTTCGGGGCGTGAGGGAAAAACCCACCCCAGTATGTAACTCGATATAGTTTGGAATTGAAGGACAGAGAACATATGCACATATAGAGGACTAGGGGACGGCGATACGTAACGCCCACAGATCCTAGTTCAGGGCTAGAGGGACGGCAATACGTAATGCCTCTAGACCCTAGTTTCAGAGTCAGATAGTAGCATGGATCAGCACTACCGGCTCTAGTACAGTGTCTTGGGGGATGACGATACGTAATGCCCCAAGACCACTAGTTTCAGGGACAGAAGTGGCATGTTTTGGGGGACAACGATATGTAACGCCCCAAAGTCATGGTTTTGTATTCCTGGCTCCATATAGGCGTATGGGGGGACGACGATACGTAACGGCCCCATACGTCAAGTTTTTCAAATACAAACCAGTATTCAAATATCTAATTTTCAGAAAACAGTTTTTCAGAAATTAGAGTTTAGAAATAGTTTTCAGAAACCAGACTTTCAAAAGCAGATTTTAGAAAGAGAAGTTTTATAAAAAGGTTTTCAAGCAAAGTTTTCAGAAAGAGAGTTTTCATATAAGTTATTTTTGAAACCTTGGTTTTAGAACCAAATGATTTTATATCAGTATTTCATTTTTTCGTCCACTCACTCAGATCGTATAGCGATCTAACCCCCACTCCAATTTTCTCTTTTTACAGGTATTCTCGGAGGACGAGCTTGGGAGGACGGATACTGATGCAGTCACTAGGGTATGGAGTCCACCAGTTCAAGTTAGAGTTAGTGAGTGTCCAGTCAGTGTTAAGTAAAAGTCATGTATTAGTATTTAGGTTTTGTGTAGTCATTACAAAACAAGTGTTTATAAGTATACAATTAATAATAACAAATTTATTTTCCATGTTGTCAAGTTTGGGCATTGGTTCCTTAAATAAGAATTTGATTGGGAAAAGTGAAATAGCGTAGTTTATATTTAGAATGACAGAGGCTCAGGGGAATAGTACGGCCTATTCCCTGCCGGTGGCATCTTCCAGATCGGGGATGTTACAAAGATGGTATCAGAGCATGGTCTAGGGAGTTAGTGACTGCAGTTGGTAGAGTGATGTGGTATGGTATACGTAGTATGTCTGGGATACTCATATGCAAGGCACTCCCTCTCAAGTATCTGATCCTCGAGTACGTCCTTAAGATCCATATACATATTAGTAAGCTTTCCCGGATAATTCAAATAGTATTCCTTATGAGAAAAACTATACACTAGACTCAAGTTGAGAATTTCTCTGTAGCTATCCTAGCCTATCACCAAAAATTCAGAACAAGCTATGAAACTAGATAGTAAAGATCCAAGAAAATTTACCTAAGGAAGTGGGAAAGTAAAGTTATAAGAAAGTGAGGGAGACTGCACAGATGTTTAGACAGCCAGAGATAAAGACAAGTAAAGAGACACAAAGAGATAGTAAAGTTCCAGGAATACCCACTCAAGAAAGTAGAAAAGAGAAAAAAAAGTTAGAAAGAGAGGTAAAAGATAGAATGTAGATACTTAAACAATCAGAAGCAAATAAAGATAGAGGTACATAGTAGATAGGTAAGATAATGCCAAAACCGATAGTAATAAGAAAAAAAGGACAAGCTTGAATGAGAGAAAAATGCCTAGTAGATCTAAGTAAGTTTTCTTTCCTTTTCGTAAGATTTTTTCTCTCCTTAGAAAACTCTTCCAAACTAATCCAATAGTTTTCGAATACCTCGTGGAGATAGTCAGTTTTCCCTCGAATCGTGAAGAATAGACAGAGAGACCAAAGAAGCAGGAAGTCAGAAGTAGCTGTGAAGTTTTCAATAGACACAAGGTGTTACCAAGGACGTAGGGTTCTAGACACCCAAACTTAGACTCATAGGAGTTAGAGTGGATGAACATCAATATTCGTTGAGACGTAAAAAGATCGTCCCAGCCAGTGCCAACATATAAAAAGATAGCCACACGAAAACTCATTTCACATAGCATCAATATTCTAAGACAAAAATAGTAAAATGAAAAGATAGATTACCTAGAAAAGACCAAGGAAGCCTTTGAAGCTAGAAAAGATAGAACTCAGTATATTCCATAGAATAGACCAACCGTAGAAGAACTTATAAATCAAACAAATACCATTGGAAACCCATGTGAATTTAGAAAAGACAGACCTATGAAATTGAAGTTGCTCAGAATTTAACAAGATTACTAGCACGAACAAATAAACATTAAATGGCATAGCCGTAGCCGGTAATGAGAATAGAGAGCAAAGACATAGAAAATAGCTCATAAGAATGAACCATTACCAGGCACAATAGTACAACATAAAGCTAAGAGATAGAATAGAGAATAGAAAATAGTAAAAGACCAATATCTATAGTAGCAGAGATAATGAAATTTAAATACGCAGATGAGAACTTTGGCATAATTAAAAAAGGTTGTGAAAACCTTAAGACTTAGAATAGTTGGTTCAGCCCCAGTAGAATGAGCGATGACTCTTTTGTTCAGTAACTCCGACACCAGTAAATGTGTAGACACTCAACTAGACCATCGTTGGACTTAAACATTTAATAGAAACTTGCACTTTCAAATGTCCAAAGAGATGTTACAGTCGCCCCGGTTTAGAGTCCAATAAGCAGATGAGTAAATAAAGAAGAGTATTGGACAAGATAAATAGATCATATGACAGTCAAACCTAGAAGCTTAAGATGACCTAGATAAGAATCAAAAGATTGTAATAGCTTGAACGAGATGGAGTAGTTTGTAGTTACAACAAGTTTAGCCAAATACAGAAGGGATAACCTGATATATAGTAGGGCGGAAAGCTTTCAAGGAAGTAAAGGGTTAAAAAAAAGTAAAGGAATATAGTAGACACCACATAGCAACACATGAGTAAAGTATCAAACTTATATAAATTTTCCACCATATCATAAAAAACATTATTAGTAAGAATGTATTACCCAAGCTAAAGATACAGTATTAATATCATAATTAGTTGTAAATATGGAGTTTCCAAGGGAAGAGTGACCTAAGAGGGTAAAGAAATCGAGATAGGGAGGAAAGCTAAAGTAATAGAGCGAAACTTAGTAAGGAAGTATAACATGGGGAATATGGTAGAAGTTTGAGAGAGTATAAACTTTATGAAAGTTCTCAGTAATAGGTAGTATAACCAATAACCCTGGAGAAATTATGGGAAAAGTTGAAAGAGGTGGTTCAGATGGTTGTTAACAAAAGAACTTAAGTTGGAAGTTGACACCAAATATACAGGTAAGAGAGTCCTAAGTTTATAGATAAGCGGCACATACAGCTACAATGAGGTTAGCTAGTGAAAACACCGTAACTGGAAAAGGCTTTAGGACCCAAAACCCAACCCTCTCAACCCTAGCCACACCACAGTAACGAAGATGGACCTCGATATTGTCTCAAGATACTCCCACGAATAAGTAAATGCGTAATAAAAGAGACCAAAATACAAAGCCTTCAGACTCAAGATAAAAACATAATGGAAGAAGAAAGTAGCTAGAAATAAAAGATTTTGGAAAGAAGCTGTCTAGATGAAGTGATGAGGAGAAAAAGTATTAGTTTAGCAATGATGGGAATACGAAAGAACATCGTTGGACATGACAAGAGACATGAAAGAGATGATATCTTTCGAATAAGGAGGCTTAGACCATAGAAGTTCCAATTATAGGATAAAATATGAGAAAAATACTTAGTAAGTGAAGACAGAAGTGTGTAACAACAAGGTTTCTGGATATTGAAATAAAACCAATGATCCCTTAAGTGTTATCTCACATAAACTATATAAAGTACCCAGCCCTAGTCTAAGTTCACCAAACCACTACGGGTTTGGGACGGCCTTAGCCACGGGTATGGGTGGTTTGGCAAAAGTGTAGTATAGTATAGAATCGAGAAAATAAGTTTACTACAATAAGGAAAAAAAATAGAAAGTTAAATAGTTAAGTTATGGAGTTGAATGCTATTTTGTGATACGTAAACAGCATTAAGGGAATATACAAGAGATTATTCTGTTATACACTTGTACTATAATGGAATCAGTACATGCGAGAAGCTTAATCATGGGGTATGCTAGTAGTTGAGAGAAGTTTCAACATACCTGTTTGGAAGAACCAGAATGAGACATGTGAAATTGGTCATAGTTAAGAGTCGAAGAATAAGATTTCTGTAAGAAGTAATAATAGTTGTAGCTTGAAGGTAGTATTACGTACCCGGTAGAACTCTTACAAAGTAAGGACAAGGAATTACCATTTAATCAAGAAATTCAAGAGGTATCATGCATGAAATAGATATTAGGATGAGAAGAAGAGTAATGCATACTTATGAGCTTTAAAAATAGAGTAAAATATCAGTCCATGCAAACAGAAATAGAGTACCTTCGAGGTTACAATACAGTTGATGAAGCGAAGTAAAGAATGAGTATTTAGACGGGTGTTAGTTGGTGACCTAAGAAATAACATGTGAGTTATGTAACTTAAGATAAGATGTTCAGTATCGATATTCTTGAATCTAGACAAACTCCATGATTCCGGCTTTAAAAATGATTTGACGACGAATCCTATTTAAGGGGGGAGAATTTGTAAGATCCAGTGACCCCGACGACTTTCACGCTTCCAGAACCTGACGATCATTATAGTACAGAGGCATAATACTTGATATGAATTATGTTCGAGCAAGTACATGCTCATAAAATGGAATTTGGGACATTCGGTAAATCCCTTGAAATTTCGACACGGAACTTAGCTTACGATTCGTTCCGAATAGTCTTTATTAATCGCACTCTAACTTTTTCATTTGATCTCCGATTTTTATGAATTTTATATTGCCATAAAAATGGGATCGTGACCCACAACTTCCGCGTTGAACAATTTTCCAAATTCGGACCATAAATATGTCAAAAATACAAGTCAAAATTTTGGATGAATAGTGCTGCAGACTTATCTAGAAATTTTTCCAAATTTCCACATTTTTCTACAATATTTCAAATATCATATAACCTCTTATATATAAGAGAAAAACTATTCACAAATACACAAAATTGAAACAAAAAATGAGAAGGGAAGACGTGAAGGAGAGAAAGAATAGGAAGAAAAAAAAAGAAAAAAAGAATAGAAGAAAAAAAAGAAAATGAAAAGAAGAAAGAGAGAAGAATGAATAAGCATAGAAGGTTTGGCATCCATGAAATTGAGGGATGAGAAAGATCCAACAACAAGAAAGAAGGTAAGATTTACTTGACCCAAATTTGAGATTTTGAAACCTTGATGATATGGAAACATGTTGGTGTTGGTGGCATACTAGGGTTTGCAATTAGTGAGGAAATGAGCATGGATTTGGTTGTAACTTAAGTACCCAAATTTGATAAATTCTAGGGTTTTAAGCCAAAAGTGAGGATGATGTGATTAATAGAGTGTTGAGGATGTTAACTTGATTATAATGTGTGACGATGATGCATGATGATGTTTTGTATTATGGTTTTTAGTATGGAAATGATAGGAATTGCAATTGGAAGAGTTGGAGATGAAGAAGAAGAACAAAATCCTGGAATTTTGTTTTGCATCGTGATGCCAAATGGATTTATGTCGCGACGTGCAAGAAGAAAATGATGGCACGCCTCTGGACGCTACGTGTCACGACGCGCAACGATTTATATCGCGATGCGTGGCACATAATTTCCCAAAAATAGTTTTAAACCACCCCAGATCCACCCTAGCGTGTTAGAGACCACCCTTAGGGTCTCGTATCAGTTCGTATACACACATTACATCTTAGTACAAGTATAATATACCGAGTTACGATATCACGTATTTGAATTTAGTAGTTTAGCCTAGTTCTAGAATGTATCTCGTGGTCTTTAGTCTAATCAAGTTATCACTTATAGACCATTGCAGGAGCTGCAATCTCCTTCGACGAAGTGGTATAACTCCAGCCAGATTCCAACTGTGAGTGGACCTCTTTTCTCAAACTGATTTTAATTAACTGTTTTGATGACAGACTTACTTTTTTACTTTTAGGGCGTTAGCCAATTTCTTTACCAGTTACAGTTTGTTCAGCATGTTTAAGAGATGATTAAGAAAACAAATATTTTTTAACATGAGTTTTATGTTTTCGGGGCATGGCGGAAAACCCACCCCAGTATATAACTTGATACAGTTTGGAATTGACGGACAGAGAACATGTGCACATGTAGAGGACTGGGGGGATGGAGATATGTAACGGCCCCAGATCATAGCTCAGGGCTAGGGGACGACGATACGTAACACCCCTAGACCTTACTTTCAGAGTCAAGTAGTAGCATTTATCAACACTACCGACCGCTCTAGTTCAGTGGCTTGGGGACGGCGATACGTAACGCCCCAAGACCACCAGTTTCAGGGACATAAGTGGCATGCTTTGGGTGCCGGCAATACGTAACGCCCAAAGTCATGATTTTGCATTCCTGGCTCCAGATAGGCGTATGGGGGGACGGGGATACGTAACGCCCCCATACGTCAAGTTTTTCAGATACAGACCAGTATTCAGATATCAGATTTTCTGAAAACAGTTTTTCAGAAATCAGAGTTTATAAATAATTTTCAGAAACCGGACTTTGAAAAGCAGATTTTAGAAAGAGAAGTTTTATAAAAAAAAATTCAAGCGAAGTTTTCAGAAAGAGAGTTTTCATATAAGTTATTTTTAAAACCTTGGTTTTAGAACTAAATGATTTTATATCAGTATTTTATTTTTTCGTCCACTCACTTAGATCGTATAGCGATCTAACCCCCACTCTAGTTTTCTCTTTTTACAGGTATTCTCGGAGGACTTGCTAGGGAGGACAGATACTGATACAGTCACTAAGGTATGGACTCCACCAGTTCAAGTCAAAGTCAGTGAGTGTCCAGTCAGTGTTAAGCAAAAGTCATGTATTAGTATTTGGGTTTTATGTAGTCATTACAAAACAAGTGTTTATAAGTATACAGTTAATAATAAAAAATTTGGTTTCCATGTTGTCAAGTTTGGACATTGGTTCCTTAAATAAGAATTTGTTTGGGAAAAGAGAAATAGCGTAGTTTATATTTAGAAGGACAGAGGCTCAGGGTAATAGTACGACCTATTCCTTGCCAGTGGCATCTTCCAGATCGCGGCTATTATAGATTTGAAACTTGCTGGTGATGCCTTGTGACGGTGGTGGAATGCATCTCTTGGTGATAATCTAGAATTAGCAAAGTTTGTTAGTACCAAGGTTGCGAATTATATCCTTGCTTAACAAAATTTATTCGTTATTCATGATAACTCATCCTCGCTATGTTATTCATGATAGTTAGTTAATATTCAATGCATATAAAATCAAATCATTACATTATTTATAAAACAACATGATTAATGTATTCTACAAGAGTTTGATACGGTCGGTATGATGCATGTATACTGTTAGTACAAAATTTTAAAATGTCATACTCTTCATCTATTCATTGAACAAACAAAATGTAACATCCCGCCTTAGCAGCGATGTTACCGGCAGGAGACAGGCTAAACCCATCTCCATAAGCCTCTGATTCTGACGAAAATTCGGCATGACATTTGCTAAAAGTCACGCAACCTGGATCAAAGTCCAGCACCATCATACAATTTATAGGGCCCAACTCATATTATAACACTAAAACAACCAACTCAAACATAATACAACTGGGCTCCATGCCCGAAAATACGAAGAAACAAAAACTTTTACAAACTACACTTTATAGAATTCAATTCTCTACAACTAGACTTATTACAACTTGACTCTGATACTCCCAAGACCTGGTGACTGGCTGACTGCAATGCTGCTATCCGGCTCCTCAAGCTCTGGTGTCTGTGGTTGACCGATCAGGTCACCAACCTGCAAAACTCAAACACTGTTGTGGTGTGAGTCATAAGACTCAGTAAGTAACTATGCTCCTACCTTGTGCGACATACACACACAAAGTCTGAATTTCGTTTCCGTGTTAATCTAAGTTGTCTATGTGACCATGCAATTATAAATTAATTTTAATCTCAATATTGATTCCAATCCATTTAACAGTCATATTACTTTATCACTAATCCTTTATATCTGACTACACACATACTTTAAATCATGTTTCTTATTTACATCTTCAACATCCATAACAGACATCAAGTTTCTATTTTACTAACTATATATCGAAATCCATCACACTTCTGCTGCGCTACTCTGATTTTTCACTTTACCTTCCTGTATACTATGTGCTAATCTATATTAGGCAATTATAATAACTTCCTTACTCTTTCTATCTTGAAATATCATCAAATCGGTTATATTAAAACATTAATTCTGTTAAACATTTAATCCACTACCACCAACCATGTATACATGCATATGTTATTAAATCATCATGTTATAACATCTTTAAAATATGTTCTTTCAAAGTGAGCATACAACTCATACAGTCATCAATAATGTATATGCATTTAACTAAAATCATGCTATCATGCACTATTATTCACAAAGAGTTCTTATGTAAGCATACAACTCACACAGACATCATTCATAAATACATATAAACATAATAATGCTAACATGCGTTAATGTTGGCTATATGCATCTCAAATGGTTTCTAGAATGTGTGATCTATATGCATAACTTATGAATTGAACTATACTTGAACATGCTATGCTTTTTATAAAATACTTCTTGAAAACCTTTTTTGAAAAACTGTTTACTGAAAACTTTTTCTGAAAACCATTTTATGAAAAACTTTATTTTACTTTTTCTTTCTAGAAAATCTCTTTGAAAACTGTATTTGTAGACTGAAATGTGTATCTTAGAAAATTATTTTCTGAAAATCTGAAATCTCAAAACTCATTTTTCTGAAAAACTGATATCTGAAATCTGAAATCCTTTTTTCTGAAAACCAAATCTCCGCCCGTAGGAGCATCTCCGCCCGAAGGCGCATCTCCGCCCATAGGCGCATCTCCGCCCGTAGGCGCATCTCCGCCCAAGAATGTACCATCTGAGCGCTGAGGATCTAGGAGCGTCCCCCCAGTCCTCCACATGTGCACATGTGTCTAAA
This sequence comes from Zanthoxylum bungeanum, assembly GCA_019454045.1. Taxonomy (NCBI): domain Eukaryota; kingdom Viridiplantae; phylum Streptophyta; class Magnoliopsida; order Sapindales; family Rutaceae; genus Zanthoxylum; species Zanthoxylum bungeanum. The sequence goes on from SKCR01032967.1 coordinate 23,487, forward strand.
TCCGTCAATTCCAATTAGTGTACAGCTTGGATGGGTCAAATCCCAAATCCCGAATCCATATGATATCCGTCAATTCCAACTGAATCTCAAGTTACATACTGGGGTGAGTTTTTCCCTCATGCCCCGAAAAACATAAACCATATTTTGTATCTCAAAACTGTAAGAAAACATTTCCTAAAATACTTTTCTTTTAAAAGAAAACATCAGAAACTTTTTCTTTTAAAAAATACTTTCAACTTCAAAACCCTTTTTTAATTTCAAATCAATGCATGAAAATCATAATGCACAATTATGCATATTTCTTCACAGTACCCTTGTCATGCTTTCTTATATACTTACCCTTAAGTTGTCATGTGACTAAATGTGTATGTTCATGCATTTCTATAAACTAATGATGTATGTATTCTATTCTTAGTATGCTTTCATCTTCATTTATCTTATGTTCTATATGCTTATTCATCATGCTCAAACTTAATACATACACGCTACTAAAATTACATCAATCCATGCTTAAGTGCATTTCATGTCCAAGCCACCATGCTTTAATCACTACAGAAACTTGCATCTGTACTCACTAAGTCATTCTCATGTGCACGCACCTCATACATACTATCATACTGATTTTAATTTCATAGAATTAAAAGCAAGCTATAATACAATTGTTCTATTGGAAAGATACTATATCTAATCAAGTCTATAACCTTCCATTTAAACCATACCGAGATTTTCAATATTAATAAACTACTCATTCACTCTCTCGCATATCCACACCTTTAACAGCCACACAGCACATATATAAAAATTATATATATCCCATATCATTACTCATGTACAATTATATATGTATATACTTATGTAGTAACTCTTCATCGCATACCTTCACAAATGCTAACACACTTGTCCATATTAAAATATACACATACATACCTATGTGCTTATATATATTTATATTTTATCATTTTGCATGACCTTATACATTGACACTACTAAAGTTTACTTCTATAAGCACTAACCACTGATTTAATGTCTACTCTTCTTCTTTTACATACCATACCACTATAATAATCAACATCTATATTCGATTTTGAATTTCAATTTGATATCAAACCATTCTTCATAATCGAACTCATATATCCATACTAATATTTAGTTTCTATATACATTCTTTAAATATCTTATATTCTTCATTGTTATATTAACTACTACATAAGCTCACTTTTCAAATCTCAATTCCAGAATCAAACTACAAGAGCAGACCCGAGCCAGAAAAAGACATCGGTCTCGGCGGTACAAGAGCAGACCCGAGCCGGAAAGAAACATCGGTCTCGGCGGTACAAGAGCAGACCCGAGCCGGAAAGAAAACATCAGTCTCGGCGGTACAAGAGCAGACCCGAGCCGGAAAGAGACATCGGTCTCGGTGGTACAAGAGCAGACCCGAGCCGGAAAAAGACATCGGTCTCGGCGGTACGAGAGCAGACCCGAGCCGGAAAGAGACATCGGTCTCGGCGGTACAAGAGCAGACCCGAGCCGTAAAATATATATCAACAAAACGGACTCGGCGGTACAAGAGCAGACCCGAGCCGTAAAACAAATATCAAAACCATTGTGTGAGCCATAACAAACAAGCATAATCAAATGTCAACCTAAGTCAGAAGAGGTTTTACTCACCTTTTTGGGGATCCGTTGCCTTTCTTGCAACTCTACGAGGGTCACTACAAGCAATGCTCTTCTTAATACATCCTTTCTGCATCTCAGCATTCCACGCATCCGACCGGATGACTTCCGCTATCAACTTGGTCGACCTCAAAAGCCGAATGGTCTATGTACACACTGAGATAGCCTTCTTTCACCAAGTCTTCCACCCGCTCCCGCAGGTCTCTGCACCCATTCGTGGCATGTCCCTTACGTCATGGTAGATACAGTATGCCCTACTATTTCCCTCCTCAATCGGGAACCTCCTCAAATTAGGCTCGGCCAACAGACCTTTATCCTGGATTTCCCGAACTATCTGGTGAAATCCCTGACGATCGGTGATTTCCATCTTCTGCCATCGTCTTACTACGCGAGCTGCTTTTTGTTGAGTTCCCCACAGACGGCGCCAACTGTTGACGGCTGATTTTGGTCTCAGGGCAATATGGGAATATTACTCCCGAGACAATCCTCCCTCAATAGTGAATTTGTTTGGTTATGGGGGACCAAAAGCAAACTTAGCAAAAGACAGATAAATACGCCAATCGACAAAGAGATTTAACGTGGTTCGGCGGATTTTGGTCCGACCTACGTCCACGGGCACAAAAAAGGATGATGCTTTTATTACTCAAACACGCTTCTCAGAGTCTGCTTCTTGTTTTTTACAAGTCTGATGGTAATGATTCTGATGATGATTCTTAATGCTCTCCACTTGTTCTCCCTAAGCATACTCTACTCTCCTATTTATAATAGTGTAGAAATCAGATTCCTTCTCCTATAAGAATTTCCTAGTCAAAACTATTCCCTTTTCCCATAAGGATTCCTAATCAAAACTACCTTCACTTCCCATATCCTATTAGGACACTGACTCATTCACCTCTCATATCCTATTAGAATAGGATAACTTATCTCCTTATCCCATAAGAATAGGATAACTTATCCCATAAGAATATGATAACTTATCCCCTTACCCCATAAGAATAGGATAACTTATCTCTGGAGCATATCTCGCTATCTGGTCGATCTTCATGAGGTCGGTCATGATGGTCTTTTGAATTGAGAATGCTGCTGTCGATCTGATAATGCCCGGTCATCCAATCTCAAGTGGTCGGTTGAATTGAGAATGCTCCTTAAGGGTCATGTTCTTTCAAACTCCTACCATTCTCTCTTTTTTATTCCTCCCTTCGAATTTTTTTGCTTTGTTACTTAGATCTTCTACTTATCTCATTTCCTTAAATCTCTTAATTTGTTTCTTTTCTAGAACTCTATATTCTTTGACAGGTTAGTGTACACCATTAATACTTTTGGTTTAAGTGCTACTTCCTTACTAGTTCTCCCATTCTAGTATAAGGGGGATCTTTATAAGTCGTATATCATATTCCTGATATTGCTCCATCTGGTTTCTACTCTCTGAATCTTTACTTCCTTGAAGGCTCTTAGTTCTACGATAGGGCAGGTTATCCTTGTAGACACTATATTTGTCATAAAGCCCAATGATAAGCCTCGTATACAAGCACTACCCGATAAGTCGCGGAAGTCGCGGGGAACGCACGCCGGAAGGGAAAAATCTAAAATTAATAGCTCGTCAAATTTAAATTCGCTAGTTAGCCGCGGGTTCGCTTAGTCGATTCCTATTTTAAACATTAATCTTGGCCCAAAACCCCCGCACCCATCTAAAGCCCATACACACCCATCTAAAGACCATATGTACCCATCCAAAGCCCAATTGCATAACCCAAACCCTAATCCCCCTTAACCACTCGGCAGCCTACCTTCTCTCATGGACAACTCACACATTCAGAAATTGAAACAAAAAGACAAACCCTAAAGACACTCTCCATCTTCACGAATTCTCGGATTCACGACAAAAAAAAAGAAAGCAAAGATAATGAAACCCTAAGTCATTTTCTTCTTCCTCTCGTCATTGTCTCATTCCTCTCTCTTCTTCCCATCAAAGAAAAACTCACGCCTCCCTTACTTTTCCCTCTCATTTCTCTTCCACTCACACGACTTCATCAAACAAAAGAAATAAAGAAACCCTAGGCTCCACACCATCTCTTATCAACCCATAACTCACAAACCTAAGACGCACTTACAAAACATGCACACTCAAAGAACACCCTCACACACTCCATAAATCACGCCAAAAGAAACAAGAAAAGCCCATTCTCGCCTCTCTCCTCTCTCATCCATTTCTCTCGGAAGCCACGTGAAGACATAGCCCCCATACATGCATGTCAACGCACCAAGCCGTGAGAAGCAGCAAGCCCCTAAGCTAACCAACACGTAAACTTTCAACAACAAAGCCACCCCACTAACCGACCAAAACGTAGCCATACACAGCAGCCCCCTCCTCATTTGTTCACTGACCATGCACAGACCTTACACTCACGCACACAGGCCATAAACCACTCACGGCTTTCATGCATTAACCCACACAAACGTCACCGACTAGCAACACACATAAACCCCACCGACATAGCCAACTTCAGCCGACTAAACAAAGCAACAAAAATAAACTAACATACCAGCCCTCTTAGCACCAAACAAATGGCAAACCCTAATGCTTCAATCAACGTGAGCAGCAATCAGGTATCCTTCGCTGACCGAATGAAACAACAAACAAACCGACAATAAACTGATGAAAAAACTAGAACACCCTAGCCCTCACCGACTCCAACCAAGCAGCCATCCACCCACGTGAAAACAAACCGCAAAACCGTGAGCCAGACCACCCAAAATATACCCCAAAACAGTCCTAAAAACAACCAAAATAGTGAACAAATCACCCCCTAAAACAGTCCCTGAACCTCCAAAACAGTCCAGAAAACAGTCCCAAAACACCCCTAAAACAGTCCCAAAACCAGTCCAGAAAATAACCCAAAAAACAGCGGCCAAATAACTTTCTTATTTCACCTTCTCATTTTATTATTTCAATCCAATGACCCTTACCAGAATTTTCAATATTATAAGCACTATTCATAACCTATCAAACATGCTTAATTTCCTAATTTAATATACAATTTTATATTTTCAACTTAAACCAAAACAAACGCATAACAAACATCATTCCAAGCATACTTTATCAATAATTTTTATCAAAGGAACAAAAACACTCCCCCTTAAGATCATAAAAGTTTTGGCCAGCCCCCTACCATTGGGGAAAAATTGGGCATTTACAAAAAGAAGCTTAATCCATGCTCATACTATAATAAATTGCTTAAATATGTATGCTAGCAACACTATTGAAGCTAAAATGCAAAAATAAATTTCTAGGATTCTTCTCGTTTGAATTTAGGGGAACAAGATTTATGTCATAAGCACAAGATTAGAGGAAGGAAGAATAAAAAGAAGCTTACTTGCTTGAAGAGAACATGAAATCATCAATTTTCCTTCACCATTTGGCATGAGAAATAAAGAAATTTTTAATTATTTTTGGGACCAATTTCGTGAATTCAATGAGAGAAAGAAGATGAGAAATAATGTTTTCTATATATAATACATAGGCTGATTTTTTTTTTTTGGCATGAGTGGCTAGAATGATGCCACATCACCCAATTCTAGCTCATTCCCAAATTTTACTATAGCAGCCACGAAAATCATAATTCTTGACCTACTGTTAATTTGATTTTGGAAAAATATATAACGCGGAAGTTGTGGGTCTCGGTCTTAGCTTTCCGATGATATAAAGTTCATAAAAATTAAAGACCGTATGAAAAGGTTATAGCCTAAATATCAAGGGTTGTTTGGAGTGTTACAGATCATAAATTTCGCATCGCAACTACAAAGGATTTACCGAATGTCTGCAAATCAATTTCACAAGTACATGCAAGCCTGGACATGATTTATATTATGTGTTACGCCATCTATAACATAATAGTCGTCGGAATTACCGGGGTGTTATATTTTCTCACCTCTTAAATAGGATTCGTCCTCGAATCCATTCTAAGGTTGAACTCTCAGATCTGTCTTGGGTTGAGAACATTTGTGTCTCTGCTACTCGTATTTTCCTTAACTTCCTTTCTGGTTTTCTACTCAAGAACTCGGTAATTCTTATAGTTGACAGCTTTATCTTTGGTAGTCCCTTCGGAAACTCTTTTTCTCGTGTGGAAACTAAGTCCGTATAATGTACCTTGTCTACATAGAGGTGTAAATAATTCATGAAACTTATCACTCATGAAATTTATCTACTTCATATTCTACACTTCATGACATCCCGAAAGATATGATAGAAGTACTCAATCTCTTGCGATCTAAAATTAGGTTTTTCTTGAATTGGTATCCAAGTGAATCACTTCTTTCTATCTGATACTCTATGACTATATCTTAATTTATCTCCTTCTTTTCTTTAAGTATTTAATACTTCTTAAGACTTCTTAGACAATCACTTATCTCATTATTGCTTCCACCTAAGCACACTCATTTTGTTCTAATATGATCGTACTCACAACTACTCCAATTGAGTCATTAATCCTCAATAACCGCACTTGATCTATAAAGGGAGTTTATATCAATCTGATCAATAAATGGTACATTTGTGCCTAATTCATACTAGTGTCATGTAACTTCAATGAACAATATCTGAATCCTTCTCAACTAGTACTTTCACATCTCTAAAGATATTGTGTCTTCTATAGTTAGGTTTCTTCTCGTTCTGCCTTAACTCTGAGATAGATATATACAGGGTGACCCTTGTCGCTATAAAAGTGATCGCACTTGGTACTTTCTTGGTTTCATATGATCAATTTGATCCTAGAAATCTCCTCATTGATTTATCTATTTAACTTCATCTTTTTCTTTGCTAATCTTAAACTACTATGAGCTATAACTTTTATGCTCTCGTATCTCTATCTTTCTCTGGGGCTTAGGACCTTGTACTTTATGATTCAAGCTCTACATATCTCTCACGGTCTTTTTCTAGGTTTACTCAACTTAATGGGATAATTCGTCATTATGTTCGCTATACGTATACTAATGCGGAATAGGTAATTAAAGCTTGAAAGTAAACTATATGGCTTTATCGTTGACGTCGATGATGACAATTCGATTTTTTGTTAATATCCATACTCATTCTAGACTTTTACTTTGTTGCTAGCGTAAGTCTGGTTAACCGTCACTTACATTAATTTATCTTTTCTTAGTCTCTAATAGATCCTGATTACCTTCTAGGATATTTAATTTCAATTATTCTCTTGATTTTATAATGCCAGATTCTATCCTGATCTCATTCATACCTACATACTCAGTTTCATGCTCTTAATAAATTTGTTGCAGGTCATACTATGCATTATTCTTAGTTAGGTACAATATGTGGGAAACCTATGGTTATTCTCGCTACCTTTCTTCCATTTCTTTTTTTTTTTAATTTCACGAACTTCCCATCTTATATCGACGCTGAGAAGCTTACTATTGTGTATGATTCTAGTGGAAAAGTCTGCTATTATGCATTCATGTTCATTCTGTAGTTTCATTGAATTTAATAATCGAAAGTCTGTCGTATGACTTATGCTCTTCTGTCATCGTATATCTAGTATCATTTTCTATTATTTTTTTATTTTGACAGTTCTTCTTCTAAACCTCTTACTTAAAGTTCTCTTCGCCTTCTTTTCTGCTCGAATCTATACTTGAAGCTTCTTGTGATCTATGCCTTTGTCTTCTTTTCTGAGAGGTATTATCATTTAAATGTTTCTTACCCTATTTAATAGGTTACTATACTATACCACATATTTACTTGTTTATGAGAGTATCATCAGGACAAATATCATGGTTCTTCTTTGCTACTGTTGTCTAGCGAGGGTTGGGAGGGTGGGGTTGGTTCTGAAGCCTTTCCAGTTGTGGTGATCTCACTAGCTACTAGTGCTGTAGTTGCACATAGTGCTCATCAATAAGCCTAGGACTCCCGTGTTTACAAATCTGGTGTTGGCTCCCACACTAAGGTACTTCTGCTAGGTACTGTCTGAATTTCCTCATTCGACTTTACTCTTGACTCATTTCCGACTATTGGTCTTACTACCTCTTACTGAGAACCTCCTTAAGGGCTATGTTCTTTCAAACTCCTACCATTCTCTCTTTGTTATTCCTCTCTTCGAATGTTTTTTCTTTGTTACTTAGATCTTCTACTTATCTCAGTTCCTTAAGTCTATTAATTTATTTCTTTTCTAGAACTCCATATTCTTCGACAGGTTAGTTACCACCATTAATACTTTTGGTTCTGGTGCTACTTCTTTACTAGTTCTCTCATTCTAGTATAAGAGGGATCTCTATAAGTCGTATATCATATTCTTGATAATTGCTCCCTCTGGTTTCTTACTTTCTAAATCTTTACTTCCTTGAAGGCTCTTAGTTCTACGATAGGGTAGGTTATCCCCTCTAGATTGGCTAGACTTATGGTGAATTCAGTTTATTCCATCTCATGGTTCTTACCTATATTCCGTTAAATCTCTTGATTTGACTATCATACTATCTCGTGATCTGTCTGTCCTGTCAAATTCTCTTCTTTGTTTGTAAAAATCCTAATTGAGCTCTAAATTGAGGGGTGAATACATGCATTCCTTGGAGATATGAGAATACATGTTTCTGTTAATTGTTTAAGTTCAACGATGGTCTGATTAAGTGTCTATCCTCTTACTAGGGTCGGGGCTACTGGAAAGAAGAGTTATCACTCACTTTGTTGGAATATGTATCGAGTACTCTAAGTCTTAAGGATTCCACAGCTTTATCAACTATGCTAAGGTTTACATTTACGTTTCTACCTTCACGCTATGTTATCTATGTGTTTGTATGTACTGAACTTTCTTGTCACATTCTGCATCCTTCTTTATTGTTTCCATATCCTATCTCTTGGCTCTAGGCCGTGCTGCCGAGGCTAGTGGTGATTCCCTCTTATGGGCTACTTCTAGACTTCTGCTCTCTATTCTTACTATAGGCTACAACTATGTTATTTAATCTTACTATTCATATAGGTAATCTTGCTGACTCCCGAATATCTCCAATCTCATAGGTATGCCCCTTTAAGCTCACACAGATTTCTATTGGCATTGGTCTGATCTAAGGGTTCTCACTGGTACTGTGAACTTGCTCATCTTGGCTTGTGTCAAGTTTTTTTCCTTTTTAACTTCAGAAGCTTTCCTGGATCATTTCTGAGTAATCTATCATTCAATATTTTTTGTTTCTGTCTTAGGAAACACCATGGTCAGGCTTCCTTACGGTTATCTTAGTCTGTGGTGGTAAAGAATGGGACAAGAATTTACATTCCAATAGACGTCAGCGTCCTTGTTTTTGATCTTCTATGTCTTGGTAGGGTCTATTACTCATGTAGGATAGATATGAGATAGACTTTATTATGACAACTTCTTTAGCCGATATTGATGAGAGATTCGAGATCTGGGTAGCTTAGGGTCTTATCTATATCTTATTTCTTAACCAAGGTAATTAATCAACTTCATGTACGACCTTCGTTTTATATGTCTATGGGCCTAGGTTGGGTGTCTAAAATCTTTATGTAATGCTTGATATCCCAAGTCTATTAGGAGTTTCCCCTGACCAATTCTGATTTCTTGCTTCCTTTATCTTCGGACTTTACTTCGTTATTCGAGAAACTTACGATCTATACGAGGTATTCCAAGGCTTTAAAATATATTCGAAAGGATTTTTCTGAAGAGGGAATGAATCTTAATCAGGTTTAGCTAACATCTTTTTTCTTGATCAAACTTATCATATTCTATTTACTACTATGAATCATGGAAATTTCTTTATTATCTCATTCTGTCATTCTGTCTCTCTACTTCGTCTCTGCTGCTGCTAGCCTTAAACATTTGTACATTATTACTTAGTTTTCTTATAGAGTTCTCTTTCTCTTTTTACTCCCATGAGTAAATATCCTTAGTACTTCACTATCTATTCTCATAGCTTGTTCTGAGCTTTTGATAATAATTCGTGATAATTACCGAAGGATTCTTTAGCAAGGATAAGGATTATAATTACTTTCATTAGGAAAAGGATTCAGATAGTTGGGAATTCTTACTAACCTGTCTATAGGGCTTGGAGACGTACTCGAGGATCAGATACTGGAGAGATAGTGCCTCGCATACTAGTATCTCGGGCATACTATGTATACAAGACCCCAGTACTCTGCCCACTACAGTCACTGACTCCCTAGACCATTATCTGATACCATCTTTGTAACATCCCTCATTCAAAGACGCTACCGGTAGGGAATAGGCCGAGTTATCCTTCCAAGCCTCTAACATTCTGACTATGATCAACACCAGTAATCCCATCTCAAAATACAATCTCATGCATAAGGACCATTGCTCAACTCAAGAACATAGAATGCATATTAATATTTATAACTATGAACTCAATAATACTTCTATTTACAACTCTGTTCATGGACTCTTTTAGCACATACAATGACTTATGCAATACTACTGTCTGATATGAAACTTTATTTTGACATTGACTTTGCTGAACCTCTCTACTCGATATGGTGGACCCAAACACCCTAATGACTACCATCAGTATCCATCCTCTCGAGCTCGTCCTTCAAGTAAACATGCCAAACAAAAACACTGGGAGTGAGGGGTTAGATCTTTTGAACGACCTAGTGAGTGGACAGTTAAAAATGGAAACTGAAATACTTTATGAAAAATCCATTCTTCTGAATTCGAAACCATCTCGTGAAAACTGATCTTTTATGAAATGCCCTTTGTATCTGAAAACCAATTTTTTCTGTGAACTTTTTTGTAAAACTCATTCATAAAAATATTCTGATGAAAGTCTATCATAAAGTTGCTCTTTCAAAACTCTTTTGTAAAACTGCTGTATCTGTAAATCATATGATAAAAAATATGTGGAAAACCCTGACGCATGAGGGCGTTACGTATTGTCGTCCCCCAATACGCCTAACAAGTGGTCTTGGGGCGTTACATATCACTGTCCCCCAAACCACTGAACTAGAACCAAGTGTGCAAATCCATGCCATTCGGGCATTACGTATTGCTGTCCCCCTATGCATGTCACCATCCTATCCCTATCCCTAAATCTAGGATCTATGGGCGCTATGTCTCACCATCCTCCTAGCCCTGAAATCTAGGATTTATGGGCGCTACGTATCGCCGTCCCTCTAGTCATGCTCTACATGTGCACATATTCTTAATCCGTTAATTCCAATAACCGTCAATTCCATAAGTCACATTTGAGGTGGGTTGTCCCCGTGCCTCCAAAAATCAATAAAATCATTCTTTTACATTCAAAACATTCCAAAACATTTTCATTCATAATGTAACCGAAATAAACTTGGTTAACGCCCTGTGCGCTTATAAGTAAGTCTCATTTCAATAACAAATAAGTCAATATCAATTTAAAAAGAAAGGTCCGCTCACTGATTCGGAACTTGCTGGTGACGCCTTACGACGGTAGCAGAACCGCATCTCCTGGTGATAATATAGAATTAGTAAAATTCGTTAGTACCAAGGTTGTGAATTAGATCCTTACTTAACAAAATTTATTCTCTATTCATGATAATTCATCCTCGCTATGTTAATAACATTTTAGGGTGGTCTAACAATTTTTACTACACTCGTTCGAGGATATCACAAGCTACTTCGCAAAACTCCATATTCTGCCATCTTTCTAGAAACTTTTAGTGCACTAACACTGACTTTGAAAATTTGGTGCGCTCAATCGGGGTTGAATTTGGGGATAAAATTTTATTAAATACTCTTTTATGTGTCTATTTTATGTCGAAATTTTACGGATCGTGATTTCGATTCTAGAAGTCAAGTTATGGACTGAAATTTAGGGGCTGTGCAACTAGAAAAACTAGGCACAAAGGTAGCAGATAACCCGACTTCAAATATTTGGTCCGTTCTCATCTTAAGTCCAAATATTCTGAATTTTGTATATGTTACTACCTTATGTGTCTAGTTTACCTACCAATTTATGTTTCGTCAATCGGACATCACAAAATTGACTTACAAGTAAATATTTACAGCCTTTCCGGAAAGCATCGTAACCCAACACATTTACTTAACTTTATTATTTCACCTTCTCATTGGGGTCAAACCTTGAACCAAAGAGCACCATGCGGTTTGAAAAAAATTAAAAATGATTTTGGGTCAATCAGAACCTAACCGCAAATTTTGGGTCGATGGGCGGTTTTGACCCAACCGCGACCCGAACCGCCAAAAATCTCAAATTTTGACTCAAACCGCGACCCGAACCGCCTAAACCGCAGACCTGCTTTCAAACTAGATATTATTTCATATTTTTCTTCTTATTTAACCATGAAATTTAAGATATTTAATGATCATATGACAATATGCAAGGTATAAATGAAAATTATGTATTTTTTCTCTTCAATTATTATGTGAAAATACACAAAATTTCCTTTAAAAAATTTATAATCCAAACCACCGACCCAAACCGCCCAAACTGTTAAACCACCAACTCGAACCTCCGTGGTTTTCCTTATCAAATTTGCGGTTTCAGTTTCTAATTTCCCAAACCACCAACCCATGCGGTTTGAAGTAAAAAATGAAAAAACTAACCCGAACCGCACTGCGAACACCCCTACCCTCAGCCGAATTTTCAGTATTTTAAGCACTCTTCATAACCTATTACAGTACGAAGGCATAATACTTGATATAAATTATGTTCGAGTAAGTACGTGCTTGATGAGCGGAAAATATATCAATATTTACCGCCCCTTTTACTTAATATTTTGTTTAGTTTCTCGGGTTTGATGAACGTTTTGATGTGTTTTAGTTTATTTTGCAGATAAAATAATATTGGGACTTAATGAAATCATTTAGGACGAAATATGGGTCAAATAAGGGCAATTATTGGACTTGATATTTTAATTTTGGAGATTGGAAACTTGAAAGGGCGTTTTGACGAAGTGCAGTTTTGGAAATTCCAGTTTTGCGCATCTGTCGTATTTTGGGCATAACTTTTTACTCAGAAATCGGATTGAGCTGATTCAAGTTCCAGATTAAAGAAGACTCAATGATCTACAACTTTGAAAGACAAAATAATTTCGAATTCTGAATATTTCATGACCGAAATTGATGAACCATCCAGAAGTGTGTAGTGTGTAATTATTAAAGTCACTTTCAATCATTTTCAAAGCAAAAAATAAATTAATAAATAAATAATAAAAATTATCAAATCATCACCAAACATGATAAGAGATTATTGGACCAATTAATAATGGATTTGGTGGAGCAATTAGTGGAGCAATTAATAATTGATTTGGTGGATGATTTGATGGAGGTAAAATTTTGCCTATAAATACCAAGCCATTTCATTTGTAAAATATACTTTCTTCTAAGGAATTCCTTAAGAATACTAAGAAGATTGTATATTGTTTATTTATTTATAGCTTTCAGTAATTAATTTTCGTTTTCGCACTTTCTTTTCTTTACTTCTCAGTTTTTACTTTCCGCAATTTACTTTTACGCACAGTACTTTTCTTTATTTAATTTTCAGTTTTTACTTTTCAGTAATGAGGAGGTAACTCCCCTTTACTGGGGTAAAAGGTAAAACTTTTATTACTAATATTTAGATTAATCTCCCTTAATTATAATATATAAACTAGTTAAAACCTGACTTAACGAGGATACCACCATATTGGTCGGTTGGTAATTATTTAAATTGGTTTTAACCTGACTAAACTGGATACCGCCTGATTGGTCGGTTGGTAATTAATTATTAATTTGACTTAATCTGGATACCGCCTATATGGCTGGTTGGTAATTATCATGCAAAGTTAATATATTATATTAAGGGAGATATCTAAAATAGAAGTAATAAAAGTGGATCATTTTACCTCAGCATTTTCTTTTATTGTAATTTTACTTTATTTACTTTTCAGCAATTTACTTTTCAGCAATTTACTTTCAGCATTTACTTTTCAGTATTTAATTTTTAGTATTTTACTTTATGTCTTTTCTTTTATTTAAGTTTTTACTACCTGTAAATATGTGTCGTAACTAAGCCAGTTATCTGGGGTTGTGATGAAATCCAATATCACCGGTTTATAATGGGTTAAATTATAGTTTGGGTAATATAAAGGTTTATTTATTGAGTCTTAATCCTAATGCTTTTTATTAACTGGCCATTAATAAAATTGAACTGGTAAATCTAAAATGAACTAGACATAGGGATTTTAGGTTTAAGACCTTAGACTTAATAGCCCACGATCTTCCTTGAGGATAGATAACCCTTTAATAGATTTCCTTACAAGATAGGAATATACCTGTCGGGCGGGGGTAGCCATAATTGGAACTTAAACTTAATGAATCCAGATAATTTAGTTGACATAGACATATGGTTCAATTGGGTTAAACTGGGTATTTGTGTCTGACCATCGACAGAGGCTTACACATAATTTAGTGTTCCAGGTTAATAAATCAATATATTACCCAACTTTAAAATAACCACTTCATCTTTAAAATGATATTGGAAGAAATCACAACCCTAGATAGTTTTTAATATTAAATTTTCTTAAAATCTACTTTCGAACAATGTTATTTACTTGTTTTTAAATTTAGAATCGTCACCATTTCAAATCAATCAAACAACCTGTTAGATACTAGTAATCATTTGACCTCATAAAATTAATAGATTAGATATTAAGTCCTCGTGGGATCGATATTTTTATACTACTTGAACGATACGTGCGCTTGCGTTATACGTGTGTGTTTACGCCGGTCAGTGCTCATAAAATGGCATTTGGGACATTCGGTAAATCCCTTGAAATTTCAATGTGGAACTTAGCTTACGACTCGTTCCTAACAATTTTTAGTAATCGGATCTTAAATTTTTCATATGATCTTCGATATTTATGAATAATATATCATCAAAAATTTATGATCGAGAGCTACAACTTGCGCTTTGAACATTTTTCCAAATACGAATCACAAATGGGTCAAAAATCACAATTTCTGCGGCTACTATAATAATTTCGAGAATTAGCTAGAATTGGGTGATGTGGCAAAATGTGGACCATTCATTTGCAACACAAAAATCAACTCTTGCTCTATAAATAGAGCACTATTTATTCATCCTCTTGGCAAGCCAAAAACATGAGGGAAATGTGGGAAGCTTTCTCATTTTTCTTTTCTTCTCATGCCACTTTTGGAGTAATTGGTAATGCTTTCAAGCATATCACATGACAAGTAAGCCCTCTATTCTCTTTTCTTTCTTCTAATTTCAGTTTTGGGCAAGGAAGTGAATCCCTAATTTCACACCTTGTGTTAACATAATAATGGCAATTGCATAATTGATTTTGGATTAGTTGATAACATTTATTTTGAGAGTATAAACTTGTAATGAGGTTTATTTGTATATGATTATGTTGAGGATATTATGCTTGGTAACTAAATGATTTTAGATAATGGTTTGTGTTTGGGTGGTGATATTAGATGAGTTTTGAAGTTTGGAAGAGTGTGCAAGTATTGGTGACACATTGGGTAAACTAGGTGATGAGAAATAAAGTTGGGAACCTGAGAAAATAGGTTTGCGTCGCGACACAGGTCCTTGCGCATCGCAACACGTACTAGGAAAATGATGCAGATTCATTTCTGGAATGTCCTCATCGCGACGAGCAAGGACTTGCGTCGCGATGCGAATGGGAAAATTTTCAAACATATAATTATGGAATTGTACGCGTCGTGACACGTAGGGCCTTGCGTCGTGACGCGAGATCAGAATTACCCCAAATTAGTTTTAATTCATTCTAGATCCACCCTAGCGTGTTAGAGGCCACCTTAAGGGTCACGTATCGGCTCGTATACATACAATACACCATAATATATGTATGTTACGCTTGGAAGCGATAACAAGTACTTAAATCGATTAACTTAGTTTCATTCAGAATATGTTCCCCAACTCACTTTCTAATCAAGTTATCAATTGTAGATCATCACAGGAACCAGAGTTTTCTTCAGCAAGTGAGTAATGCCAGCCAGCATCTAAATTAATGTGTGGACACTTTCCTTTTAAGTTGATTTCCATTATTTTATTTTTTATATCAGACTTATTTTTACGCACCTAAGGCCTTAGGCGATTTTATCACAGTTATTTCATAAAAGAGTATGTTTTAAGAAATGTTTTCAAAACATGATTTTAGGTTTTCGAGGCATGGGGGTAAAACCCACCTCAGTATGTAACTTGTCACAGATATGGAATTGACAGAGAGAACATGTGCACATATAGAGGACTGGGGGGACGACGATACATAACGCCCCCAGATCCTAGTTCAGGACTAGGGATGACAGATGCCCCTATATCCTTGATTCAGAGCTTGGAGGGTAGCATAGATCCGTACCCTCAGTTCTAGTTCAGTGTCTTGGGGGACGGCGATACGTAACGCCCCAATACCACTAGTTTCTGGGACAATGGTGGAATGCTTTGGGGGACGGCGATACGTAACGCCCCAATGTTATGGATTTTCACTCCTGGCTCTAGATGGGCGTATGTGGGGACGACGATACGTAACGCCCCCATGCATCAGGTTTTTCAGAGATAGACTTTCAGTGACAGTTTTTCAGAGAAAATATTTTTCAGAGATGCAGTTTTCAAAAATGAAAGTTTATAAAAGAGTTTTAGAAAGAAAATATAGTTTCACATAAGAGACTCAGAGTTTGTAGACAAAAGCTTTTATAAAGAGTTTTATCGAAAGGTTGTGCTTTCAGATAAGAAAAGAGTTTACAGAAAAGATGGTTTTCTAATGACAGTTTCTGTTTTAGAACTAAATTTTTTATATAAGCACTTCAGTTTTTGTTTTAAACGTCCATTCACTTAGATTGTACAAACGATCTAACCCCACACTCCTAGTTTCTTATTTTGCAGGTGTATCGGAGGACGAGCTCGGAGGACGGATACTGTTGGCAGTCACAGTAGGGCCTGAGTCCACCAGATTAAGTTACAGTTTAGTCAGAGTCATGTAAAGTCTTATGTCATGCACGTTGGATAGTAAAGATTACATATGTAATGCATTATAGAAATTATTTTCAGAGTTGAAATGTCTATTTAAACAAAGTATTTGGTATTAAGAGTATTATGCATACATGGTTGATGAGTTGGGCAATGGTGCCTGTAGGCACTGCATTTTTGCATGTAAGTCCCTATGATGAGTCTCATTTAGAGGCACTACCTTTTAAGTCGTGGAAGTCGCGGGAAACAGACGTCGGAAGGGAATCAGGATTTTGTTAGATTTTATTCGCTTGTTTAGCTTCGGGCTCACTTGTTGGACCTCCGTTTTAAAACACCTTGCCCAAAAAAACACACCAAGCCCACCACCAAAAGCCAACCACAAGCCCACACACGCCCAAGCCCACTTGAAACACATCCAAATTAATAAAATGCATATTTAACACATGGGAAATTAAATAAAATCTAAAAATCATGTACCAGATTAAAATAAATATCAAATAAAATAATGCCTAATTAAAATCAATCAAGTATATTATATTCCTAACTAAACAAATCTCATGCCTAAACAAAACAAATTAAATATATCATATTCCTAATCTAGCCAAGACATGTCCCTCAATCAAATATTAGACTTTCCTTGTAAGACACTAATTGATTCCTTCCTTTTCAAACAAGGAGAAGCCCTAGCCTTTGTCTATAAAAGAAACCAAATTCAAACACTCCCCCCCTCTCTCATTCACGAAAAAACTAAAACTAAAAATAAACCCTAAAGACTCTCAAGGTTTCGCTCTCTCTTCACTATCTCGCACAAACCAAAAATTGCCTCACGCACAAACTCCACTCATATAGCCACACGTCCTCTGCCCCTCCCTTTAATGCACCACAAACATGTTGAAATCACAAGCTATTCACGCATAAAGAAACCCAAAAGCCATCCCTCCAACACGTCTTCACTCCCTCTCCACGTCGCCTAGCTTCACGCACACACTTCACAAACCTTAAACGCCACATGCCCATTGCCATCATCCCTCACGCCCAGCGCAGCCACACGCACTGACAAAGTACATTCACGCCACTGACCAGCCCGCCTATAAACCACTCACAGCCAACTTCACGTAGCTTACCTTCGTCACGTACGCTACACTCAAAGCCTCCCTCAAAGCTACACAACACGCACATAACACACCTCTTTCATAGCCGCAAATACACTTCACTGCACGCCCAAAACTGCCTCACAAAAAACTCACTGCATAACCCTAAAACCGCACCATAAACCCCTCTACATACTGCCCAGTTCAGCCGCTTATTCACTGCCAAAACCACTCACTGTCCAGCAGCCCTCCATTGCCGCACACACCAGTCCCCAAATTAACCCAAAAACAGTGCCAAAACCGAGACCAAAAAAGCCATTATCACCGCAAAACAGTAACCATAAAGTACATCGAAAACAACAGCAAAATTGAGTGAAAACAGCAGCCCAAACAGCGAAGGAAAACGTTGAACCAGTTAACCGGAAGAGTTGCGGAGCATCAACCCTTCCGACGACCATGTACGGTACTTCAGAGAGACGATTTAAAAGGTTAGACCTGAGGGCACTTTTCTTATTTATTTTCATCCGTCTTTTAATTGTTTTATTTATTTTCTTCGTATGAGAGTCGTTTGTGGATGCATGTTGTGGCTTTGAATGGATGGGAAAATGTGTCATCTCTCATGGTATATAGGATGGAAACCCAGACATATATTCCGTAGCCTAATCCGAATGGACGGTAGTGCGGTCTGTACTTGAGATACAACTCCATGTACCACTTGAGTAAACGGCGCATATTTTGTTTTATGTTATCTTGATTCATTTACTATCCGCTATTTAATTTCTGCATGTTATTTGTTTGTGTAATGATGAGATAAAGCGCATGGGCTTAGTAAGTTGGATTAAAGGTCCTTCATTTCGAGGGGTTAAAATCCTTTACCACGATGTTTTGCCGCTCCAGATGATGTATATTCGGTTGAATGTAAGATGTGTTCAATCGGGTAGACAAAGTCCGATATTGTTGTCTTTATTTTTTATATGCATTATGTTATTAGCGCATGGGCTTAGTAAGTTGGATAAAGGTCCTCCATGTCGAGGGGTTAAAATCCTTTACCACGATGCTTTGCCGCGCCGGATGATGTATATTCGGTTGAATGTAAGATGTGTTCAATCGGGTATGCAAAGTCCGATATTGTTGTCTTTATTTTTTATATGCATTATGTTATTAGCGCATGGGCTTAGTAAGTTGGATTAAAGGTCCTCCATGTCGAGGGGTTAAAATCCTTTACCACGATGCTTTGCCGCGCCGGATGATGTATATTCGGTTGAATGTAAAATGTGTTCAAACGGGTATACAAAGTCCGATATTGTTGTCTTTATTTTTTATATGCATTATGTTATTAGCGCATGGGCTTAGTAAGTTGGATTAAAGGTCCTCCATGTCGAGGGGTTAAAATCCTTTACCCCGATGCTTTGACGCGCCGGATGATGTATATTCGGTCGAATGTAAGATTTTTTCAATTGGGTATACGAAGTCCGATATTGTTGTCTTTACTTTTATATGTATTATGATGTGATGCGCATGGGCTTAGTAAGTTGGATTAAAGGTCCTCTATTTGGAGGGATAAAAAGCCTATGGTCTACCTTTACCATGATACTTCGCCGCGCCTTTTATTTCGTTATTTGTTTTTCTTTGTTTGTCATCTTCTTGCATAATCATGCATCATGTTGCATCGCTCATGGGCAAATCAAGTTGGATTAAAGGTCCTCCACTTTGAGTGATAGAAAGCCTACTGGCTACCTTTTCCAAGACGTTTTGCCGCGCCAGACAAAATGCATTCGATTGAATGTGAGATACGTTCAATCGGACACTTGAAGTCCTATATAGATGTGGGCATATGTCGCATCTCTTTTCTTTCACTTCCATTATTTATCTTTCAAATCGCAACATGGCACGTTTATTTTGATGTACAATTGCCTCTTTGGTTATTTCTTTATATTATATACCTAATTGTTTCTCTTTATTACGTATGATTGCGCAACTGCCATTTGTTTGCATTTCCGTGTC